>PQXN01000030.1:0-208363 GCA_004786275.1 Botryotinia convoluta | reverse complement strand
CCCCCACCACTCCCCCCCGCAAATCCCAATAACCAGGACCCCCCGGACTCCTCTCGCCATTCCTCAGATAATGACGAGGATCCCTCCTCCGATTCCTCCCACCACTCCTCCCAAGACACACCCAGCCATTCCTCCGACTCCGACTCCGACTCCAACTCCGGATCCATCCACACCCCCCCATCCCCAGCCCAGAAAACCTCGCTCTCAAAACGCGATATCTACGAATCTGAAGAACGACTAGCGCATTATTGTCAATCGTTGAAGAAGGAGCCGAAGAGTATTAGGTGGAATAAGTGGAGAGAAGATCCGAGGTTGGGGGGGTTGGAGAATCAGGTTTTTGAGGGGATATTGGGGGTCGGGGGGTTTGGGAGTGTTTGTATGTTTTTCTTTTCTTTTTCTTTTTTCTTAATTGGTTTTGCGTTGAATTTTCTGCAGAAGGAGTTGAATGGAGGAGGATTTGATTTCCTTGGGCTTGGGCGGAAGAGGGAGAGGTTGAGTTTTGAGAAAGAAGGAAATAGATGAGATAATCAAGGATAGAGCAGAGCATTCTCGCTACCCCTATCCCATCCCATCCCCAAATGATCCCAACCCCAAATCTCACAAGCTAACCGCATCCCCCAACCCCAGACCTCGTTCTTAACACCCTAACCCAAAAACGCTACGCTCTAAAAATCCAATCCGAAACCACCGACCAACGTCTCTCCCGCCACAAACGCGAGCACCCTTCCCCCCACACTTCACCCAACCCCCTCTCGCACACACCCCCAATCACCCCCTCCTGCGAAGCAACCATCACCTCGCCCACCCTCATCGCCGCACGCAATCTCCTCTCCAAACGCTACCGCGAAAATCGCTGTTATCTCCAATACATCAAATCCGGACATCCGTACATCTGCGCCCTCGACGCCTTTCTCGATTTCACTTCCCAATTCGGCGCCGCGGAAGAAAGAGGAGTCGTCATGTTCGCCTCGTATTACGAGTACTGCGACGGGGGAGATCTATTTCGCATTCTCAACGGATATCAAGAAGGACATCGACGTATTGACGGCGCGCAGAAAGAAAGAGAAATGATCCATCTCGCCAACTTAGGCCGCCGCATGCGCCGCGAACCCTATCTCCCTCTCCCTCCCGTAGTAGAACGTCGGTTCCCCCCCGAACTCTTCCTCTGGCACATATTTTCCCAGCTCATCTCCGCGATTCTCTTCCTGCACAACGAACATCCCGATTACAATACGCTTCCCGAACATAAAAATCTCGCGATGGTCATCACCATGGATCTCGCGCCGCAGAATGTCTTTCTGCAATGGCCGGCCCATGCGTCTACCCCGGAGGAGCGACGAACAGTATACCCCGATATCAAAGTTGGGGATTTCGGGACTGCGAATTTTCTCCCGCCTGGGGGACGCATTATGGCGGAAGAGGGGGTTGAGGCGGATACCCCGGATAAGGAGTATTATGATGCGCGCACGGATGTGTGGGCGGTGGGGTTGATGATATATCATTTTGCGACGCGTGCGCAAGCTGGTGAACCGAAAGAGGATATCGAGGGGATGTATAGTGCGCAGTTGAATAAAGTTGTTCGGGCTGCGATGAAGGAGGATCGGAAAGAGAGGATTGAGGAGAAGAAATTAGGAAGGATTCTTCAAGCGGGTTATGAGAATCGGATTCCGCATATGTTTAAGACGCTTCCTGACTGGGCAATATCGCAGGAAAATGTGCTGAAGTATCGGTTTTCGGAACGGCATGTGAAGGAATTATGGGAGCGGGATTGGAATTTGAAGATTGAGCAGGAGGAGGAGGAGGAGGCGCGGGCGGTGGAGGATGAGGAGAGGATTTTTAATTTGATGTTACTTGTGAAGGAGAGGAAGTTAAGGTTTGGGATTGAGTTGGAGGAGGATGAGGAGGAGGATGAACAGCATCCGGTGTGGATACAGGGGTTGAAGGATGAACAGCCGGAGCTTTATGCGGAACTTTTGGCGGAGGCGAGGGAACAGGTGCCGAGTCCTGAGGTGCCGGACTCGGGAGAGAGTGAGTGAGGTTTGGGATGAAGTGGTGAGATAGGCGTTTAATGTGTATTCTTGTGTATAAAACTTTTCTAACAGAGGCTTGATAATCCTGACGAACCACCTCTGGAAACAATTTACACGAGCTGAAAAGTTCGAATGCTAATACATCGCAAGATATACATGAATTCTAGTATTAGATGCTAGGTATATAGTTGATTCCGATCTAACGAAAATATGTTAGGAAGAGAAGCAGGAAAATACTCAATACGTGTGAATAAGGAACTATAACGTAGTTATTTTCATGGGGTGGGGGGGGGGGAAATCAAAGATCTCATAAATAAAATTGTATTCACAGTTGCATCATCAAATTCAAGATGAAAAGAAATTAAATACTGAATATATAAATTCATTGGAAATCTATGTCTCTATTCCATTTCAAATCGTGGTATCGTGTTCATCCATCCATCCGTCCATTCATTCAATCTCATCTAATAAAGAGAAGAGAGAAAAACCAGCCATGCAAATGCCAGTAAAAAGCATGTATATACAGTAAGCAGTAAATTTCATCTATTAAGATGTTCATAATCCCATCCCAAACACCCCAAACCATCCCATTTCACCTTTCCCAAAGTTTCATTAAAGACGGTGGAAATCTTTTAGATGGTTTCCTTTTGCTCAACACTCATCACTTTGTCTCCATCATAATGAACTTGTTCAACCACACCACCTGTAGCACCAAAACCTACAAATTCAGCTGCAACGACATCCTTGACTCTCATGATATGTCTTCCATGTCTAATCCAGTGGAAAGTAACATATCCCAATACATAAACGAATCCAACCAACGGAACCACATACGAGATTCTAGTACCGGCAGAATCGGCAATGGCACCTTGAATAGGAGGGAAGACAGCTCCACCAGATACACCCATAACGAGGATACCTGCACCACGACGAGTATGACGACCGAGATTGGCAGTACCCATGGTAAAGAGAGTAGGATACATAGGAGCCTCGAAGAAGAAGAGAAGGATGAGGATAACCACAGCGCCATTTCCGTGCCACGCAGCTACAACGGCTGTGAAAGCGATAGCGAAGGCAGAGTAGATGATCATGAGGAAATCAGCTTGAAAAACGGTTGCGAGAGCAGTGGCGATGAATCGACCAACAGTGAAAGTGATTAAAGCGTAGGAAAGCATGTTAGAAGCCTGGGAGGAAGAGTAAGATGCATTCTCGGTAGCATAATTGATGAAGAATGATGCAACAGTGACTTGCGCACCAACATAGCAGAATTGAGCAATGAAGGCAAATATCATGTTGTATTGCTTATAGATTGGTCCTTGACCGATTTCATGTCCAAACTCATCGAGGGCCAAGCTTTCAGTCTTAACGGTGCTGGATTCGAGCATTTCTTCTGAAACTTCAGGAAGTTTGGCGACAAGGAAGAGAACGGCGATGGCGGCACCAGCGCATGCAACTGCCAGATAGACGAACTGAACATTGGTTAAGTTGTGAGCATTTTCACCTGAGAAGAAGTATTTTCCGGCAATCAATGGACCGATGAATGAAGCAACTCCATTCCATGATTGACAGAATTGAAGACGAGCTGATGCGGATGCTGGGTCACCGATAACAACAGCATAGGAATTAGCGGCAGTTTCGAGAGTAGCGAGTCCACATGCGATGACCAATGTACAAGCACAGAAACCACCAAATGAGGCAATTCTATTTTGGTATGTAGAGAAATGAGCAGTTGGCCTGGATTTTATGTTAGCTATGATTCGAGTGGTACAACGTTGTGAATCAATGCCAAAAACTTACCAAAACATAATGGCACCAAGAGAGTAAAGTGAAAGACCCATCAAGATAGTAACCTTATAACCCTTGCGTTTCATGACTTCGGCGGCAATAGGAGAGAAGAGAAGATAACCGCCACCGAAGTAAACGACTTGAAGACCGGTAGATTGAAGCTTGGTGATATCAAGAACTGTTTGGAAATGCTTATTGAGAACATCGAGTAAACCATAAGAGAAACCCCATAGGAAGAATAGAGAAATGACGAGGGAAAGTGGAAAGATGAGAGCTTTTCCACGGAGGAAACCCGTTGAAAGGGGTGTAGTGGAAATTGGAATTCCACCGGCCATTTTGAAGGTATTGAAGGGAAGTGTTGTTGTTGTTGTTGTTGTTATTGAGGTGGAGAGAATGGAGAGAATAAGAATGAAATTCTTCTATAGAGTATAGAGAGAATATGAAGTTCTTATTGTAAAGAGAGGGGATGATGATGATGATGATGTTGTTGTTGTTGTTGTATTTAGAAGCTGGGTTACTCCATCTTTATAGGAATTTCCAAAGTTGAGCTTCCCCAAACCCCAATCTCCATTCAATTACCCCAGACCCATCATTAAACCCACTCATTCACCTCCATCTACCACCGGAGATATCCATCATTCGACTCTATACTTTTTAACCCTAGACGTTGAGTAATTTGATCCAATCAAGTAGACTGAATCAATATGATTGCATAAGGGTATCCACACCATCTTATTCAAATGATATAAAAAGTCTGAGTGAATGCAATCTTACCTAGCTCGGTCTAGGTAAGATCCTTACTATTTTCTATACCATTGAATCAAACAAATCCCGTACTCCCTAAATATCGGTAGATACCTAGACAGGTAGATGTTTTGGCCGTCTAAGTTTCTTAAATACGACTAAGCTATATTCATACTTTAGTGCGTGATCCCGTCTCAAAAGATAGGCCTGACTTGATTTGATTGGTTATTTTGCCATTGAATTTTCCATTTGAAGGGAGAGATACGTAGTCGAATATCTTTAGTCGTTTTAGGACGCTCCGAAAATATGATCGAACAAGGAAAGTCCCGCAGTTGATCTATTGAAGAAGTGCGAAAGGTGCGAGAAAAAGCTGGGAAGATCTGGAGAAGCTAAGAGAACTAATGCAAATATAGAGAAGCTAAAAGAACTAAGGCGAATATAGAAAAGCTTCATGTGAAAGCTTAACCATTTAGCATGATTTCCTCAACACATTTACCCGGACCAATCCTTCCATTGGATCAAGTTTCTTCTCCTCCATACTATCATCTACATCGTACATGATCTTCCTAGTATCATGGCCCTTGTCATCGGGGCTATTATGGATCTTGGAGGTATCGAGCTGTGGTACTAAGATGCATTTCCAACCTCAAATGCTTCATTGATCGAAGGGGAGATATCCAGATTAGCATCTAGTCGTCAATGGTTTGAATGAGATCGAGGTCAAGTGATTATGAACATGTATGTATCCACGTATGTGCATAAGAAGAAAGGGCTAAGCTTGTTATGTATTTCCCCATGGGTTACAACCCGGTGCGAGTGTGAGGGGCAAGAGGGGCAATAATATCAAATTCCAAGAAAGATCCACTCGTACACGGACTGAAGTTGGTGGGGGAGACAGGGAAGACAGGAAAGACAAGGAAGAGAAAGAATGGCGCGGGGGATTTTCATGACCTAGTCGAAAGGAATCAACCAATAATCATTCATTTACATGATCAAAGATGTAATCAGCATCTTTCATTCTCATGTACTCGAATACCTCCTCGTCTCTTCCAATCATTACCCCTTCATCATTGAATCCTCGCTGAATCTCATGCTGAATCTCTTTCAGGACTCATGCATACCCGTACATATAATTTCTGCATTGCGATAACATGGTATCAAGATCACATGAAAAGCCAATTCTCTAAAAGATTGATAATTGAAAGACGGACATGCCGAAGAGAATGGGAGGAAAATTCTCTAATATTGCATCTGCATGGCATTTGAATATTCGAATCTAGACAACGCCCATGAGCAATCTGGTACGAATTTCCAGACCTTCTAGTCTGCTTCTAGTTCAATTCTAGCGCTATCTTCTCTTTTAGCGTGGACTTAGTGCCATCTTCAAGCATCTTTTGACGCTAATTATGGCACTTCATCGGTAAACAAGATGCTTCAAATTTTATCAAGCCTTTCCTATCTCTCGCTGGCTAAACTTAAAATTTTTCCACCTTCGCCCAGAACCCTCAGAACATGCTTCACCAAGAACAAAACACATTCATCATCGGTTATTGTTAATGCAATGACTATAAGGCTTCTAGAAGCTTATCAAAACTTCAAAAAGGCTTAATGTGGTGTAACTTCCATCATGCCACAATCTTAATGTGGCTTGAAACTTCTTTAGGAGGCAAATACGATTGAAGAACATATGAAAGTGTTAGGCGACGAGATGTTTGAGGCTCTGTCATATATCGGAACTTTATAGTTGGGATACACACTACAATTAGTGATTGTGGCTTGCTTTAATGGGGTTTTTCATCATCATTGAAATGTCATCTCATTACATTAATTTTGTTTGTGGCCTTATCGCATTTATCTACGCCTGATGATACACCAATCTTCATGCTAGAGCAGATGCTCATACTATTCTTTGAGCTTTCTCGCAAGTAACCACTTCCTAACAACCTGGAACGAAGTCGAGACTCTTATCCATCACTTCCCAGATCCACTTACCCCTAACCGCTCAATTTCCCCATATCCACTATTTACCCCCATCAATACATTCATGATACACCCCCCCAAAGCTTCATCTCCTTCCATCTCCAGATGGAGAAGCGAGCGCACTCTACGAATCCACCTCCCTAGTGTGTGCTCACAGTATGCCACCTAGTCAAACACGCGGGACACTTGATCTGTGCTGGAGAGCGGGATTCCCATAATCCATAATAGGCCCGATTCCTCCAGACTCACCGTGTTTAGCCTTGGGGAAATATCCACGAAGTTGGCACAAAGTCTTAAGCCATCGGGTTGGATATTAGAGTTCAATAAATGAGAAAGAGCCGCTTCTAGTCTTGTATGGGAGTATTGCTCCGAGTTCGCTTCACTCAGCTCTATGGCTTTTTATCTCGAGGAAATAGTGGGACTTGATGAAAATTGCATTCATGTTTTATGTTGAGAGATTTGATATCGTGTGCTTTTTCTTTTTGGTAAATCCAGTAAATACGTTGTATCGTACTCATCACCTTCCAGTGAAATTGAGTAGAAGGTCTTATGGTATCTTCATTTATTACTTTCCCCAAAGAAAAAAAGCAGGCTTCCCACTTTCCTCGAAATCTCTCAATGTAGAGGTGCATCATTGTTATCTTAAAATCAACAAACATTTACAAATCCTCTTTGAAATCAACAAGTAAGATCTAATCTATGATGAAGTCATGGAAGAACCTAGTAATATTCACCATGTGTGAAATATATCATTTTTGACTCTGCTTATTGCTCATTCATATGGAAATTCTTCAGTCTACGAATCCAGGATCAATATTCAGAGTCAAATCGCACTACTAATATTTCATACGGCATTCTTGTCTCAAGAATGATACCACAATTTGATCTCTCGTTTGATCCAAGAATGCATAGAAGTCTTATTTCTTACTGCTAACGTTGGAGTTTGTATTTAATATCAAATGGGGAAAAGACGAGAATAGATCAATAGATCAGGCCAGAATCTAGTTGAGAGCTTGAATTGAGGATAGTTAACGATCATATAACTATGTTGTTCCTATCGCATATACCGTACCTAGGTTATCTCATCTAGTCTCTCCTCTAACAACATTTCGAATGCCTATACACCATCCCTTATAAATTTCTCGATAAATAGTGGCTATGATTTGATTCTTAAAATGTTTCTTCTAACATTGTTTCTTTCTCATCCATATTCATTGATTGAGACTTGCTGAAATAGTTCGAACAATAGATTTCTTGGGTATGATGTTTCATTCATGTTAGTATGTATCTTCATGTTTGGTTTGAGGACATGTATGATTATAGCTTGGTAAACTTGAGATGAGATCAAGATAATAATTTTGACAGATAAAATAAATATATACTCTCACAACACTTGAGATTTTCCAGGCGCACCAAAGCCTTACAAATAATTCCAACCTTTTCTATATATTGGGTGACTTTCCGTAAAAGAGAAATGGAGAGAGAGAGAAAGAGATCCTCCAATACAATACCTACTCCTATACATGCATTTTATCTATTTCATCTCTATTCCCCGCCCCCATCCTAATGAAGAGATAAACATACTAAGATCATTTTCTCTATCTAGATACTCTTCTTATTTCCATTCCTCCTCTAGAAAAGGCCCCATTTAAGATTTCAAGATATCTTATACATTTACTAGATCTTTTCTTTTATATTGATGTGATACAAGGTAGGTAAGTCATGGTTGATTTTATGTCAAATCCGAAAACGAATATGTATTTACTTGTTGATCTATTTAGTTTTGATAGATATATGAAGAAATAAGTAAAAGCGTAATTCATAAGGATACGTGTAGTGTGAAATTATTTTTATATATTCAATCTCAATCTCAATTTCAATCACATCATCGCCTTTCTTTCTTTCTCTCTTTCTCTCTTTCTTAGTTACCATTTCAATTTCTATACTTCAAACCGGATATATATCCCCCTACAGCGATTGGCTAGGATATTACATTACTCCTAAGCATCCATTTTTTTATATAGTTAAAGTTACTCCCCTCTTGTTCATACTAACTTGTCTTTTATTAACCTAGAAGGAATTCCCCCTCCAATCTTCATCTCTATGAGTATAAATTTTGTATTTCCTCTCAACTCATCTCTATATCATAAACCCCTCTCTCACTCCAAATCTCAAAATTCAATTAAAGTATTCTCCATACAAGATAAGATACTAGGCACTTCCTAGACCTCAACACACACATATGTATAGAAACATTCTAATTGAATTGCCAATGAACCTTCCCCTCCCCTCCCCCCCTCTCCCGATAATCTCTCACCAGCTTATAAAATTCCTTTTAAAAATATATCATTGTCTTCTTCTTTCCTCCTTCCACTTCCTTTCTACTCACATTAATTCCCACCACACCACTCTCCTTCTTTCCTTCACTCTCCACAAATAAAGAAGAAAAATGAATCTCATTCTCATATTTCACTTCCTCTTCTTTCCCCTCATCTCGATCTCCCCTGTTCCTCCTATTCTTCTTTCTTTAAATCAACTCAACTCCTCTCATCCATCTCCCTTCGGCTATCTCCCTAAGACCTTCCAACATCCCTATCAAACAACATATAACCCACAATTGATTTCTAAATCTTAATTCATAATCAAAAAACCAATACTTCTAACCTTTCCCCCTCCCCCTTACTCTTATTCTTCTCTCTTCCCTCTCCTCTCTCCCTCTCAAAATATATATTCTTCCATCTTTTTTTTTGCTAGCCCATTTCCCATTCCATTCTATCCTTTCCAATCCTATCCCATCCCACCTCCCTCTAAGGTCATCTATTCATCTATCCATTCATCTCCATTCCCAACTCCAGGCAACATACCAAAGTCATTAAGATTCCTTCCTCTTTTCCTCTCTCTCTTTCTCTCCTTTCCCCCCCTTTCTCCCTATCTCCCTCTTCTCCTATCCCTTCAAAACATACACACTCAACTATACAGGTGAACTACATATATTCTTAATATGAGTTCCTAATAAAGCAGAGCAGAGCAGAGTATACTCACTTATCTCCAATATTCATCTCCAATAACCACCTCAAGTGACTCTCTTCTCCCCTCCTCTCCTCTCCTCTTTCGACTCAATATCTCCGTTTCCCTCTAACCTTACCTCACCTCTCCTAACCTCACCCCACTTCACCTCTTCTTCACCTCTCCTCCTTAATTCCCCAATCTACAAATTTGTCTTACATAACATTCATATAAATCATACTCTACTACCTACAATTGAACTCTTCAACTCTTCTATTCTTTTAATTTTTCACCTTTCTACTCTTAACCTTAATCAATTATATGACCACAAAAAAGCAGTGAAAATCAAAAAGACCAAGAATCTTAACAGTTTGAATCACTATACTCCGGAAATCTCGAGCATCAAAACAATAACACTCCCATTTCCGCGAAAGCCTCATGGATATTGTAATCTTACTACTCGTATAAACGTTCCTCTAAACTAATCTATACCATCCATCCACCATCTCTCCCTCTCCCTCCCCCTCACACCCACACCCACACCCACACCCCTAAACCTTCAACAACAATTTCCCCATCGTCCCCCTCCCCTCAATATCCGTATGCGCCCTCCTAACCTCCTCCAAAGGATATATCTCATGAATCCTAACATTCAACCTATCCTTAATAATAAAATCAAAGAGTTCCGCAGTGTACTTCTCGAATTCTTCACGGGTAGCTATATATCCAAAAAGTGTTGGACGAAGAACTTTGAGATTCTTTGCTGCGAGTTTGGAGATCGCAAAAGGGGGGACTGCTCCAGACTACAAATATTAGGGTCAGTAGAAATTCGGGGATTTGGGATCAGGGGGAATGAATAATGAAAAATGAATGAGAGAATTTGGAAAAAAAAGTAAAAAACTTACAGCATTACCGAAACTAACCACCGTCCCCTTTCTTCTCACCACCTCCAAATCCCCATCAAAAGTATCCTTCCCCACACTATCAAAAGCCGCATGTACACCCTCTCCCCCCGTAATCTCAAGTACCCTCTTAACAATATCCTCCTCCTTATTATTAATCCCCACCGTCGCCCCATTCTCCTTCGCCAACTTCAATTTCTCCTCCGAACTCGCCGTCGCAATAACCTTCGCACCCACCACCCTCAAAAGCTGGCACAACCACAAACCTACTCCGCCCGCCGCAGCATGAACCAAAATCCAATCATCGCGTTGCACATGGTATGCTTCCCGAATGAGGGTTAGAGCCGTGAGACCCTGAAGAATAGCTGCGGCCGCGATACCAGGAGCGAGTTCCGAGGGAACAGTGTGCACTTTTGCTGCGGGGACGACGGTGTATTCGGCGTAGGCAGAGGTACCCATGTAGACTACTCGATCGTTGGGTTTGAGATTTGTGGTTGTGGAGGGACCGAGAGAAACTACTGTGCCTTCTGCTTCGCGGCCGAGAATTTCGGGTTTGGGAGAGGGATAGAGACCGGTGCGGAAATAGCTGGAGGGGGACAAGGTTAGCGGATGGGTTTTTGAATATCGGAGGGTGGATTATATTGTATATTGGAGATACTCTGCAACGAGTATATCCATCCATCCATCCATTCTATACCCGGCCATCCCACCCAAACCACGCCACACCCCCAAAAGAAACATAAACATAAACACCAAAACATAAAAAATAAACCTACGTATCGATATAATTAACCCCCACAAACTCATTCTTCACCAACACCTCTCCCTCCCCCGGTACCGGCACCTGTACATCCGTTCTATAATCCAAAACCTCCACACCCCCCGTCTTCTCAATCACCACACCTTTCATTTTCTGCGGAATCTCAGACATGTTTCTTCTCTGCACAAATTGATTTCCCAATTTATTACTCTCAAACTCAGAAGCGACGGATAGTCTGGTAATCTTATGAAAGTTTAACGAGCAGTGTGAGGATGCGAATCGTTTGAACAGGAGGGGTAATGACAAACGTGGGGTTTGTATATTCGTGTGAGCAACAGTCACAATCTTGAAACTTCTGCGAATTGGTGAAGATTCGAGAATTCGTATAGACATGGAAAGTATCAGGATAAGCAGAAAGATGATCAGAAATTCACTGAGATCTTATAAGTTATAATTTACAGCAACCCCCAACATTCGGAAGCATAGATTCGTCATATCATACAGATAGATGCTTAACAATCAGTTTTGTATTTCGGGGAGCTACAGCTAGGTACCCCTGGAAGGAAGGAAGAACCCCGCACTTGCGTGATTGAGTTTTTGATTCATTGAAATGTAGGTAATCTTGTCAGAAATTTACAGAGTAGGTCATTATATATAGCAAAATTTTCAAGAGAAAAGAATAAATAGATAAGTCACAGAAAACTACTAGGTAGGTATTGAAAGAATTAAAGCCTGAAACCTATCCAAACTACCTACTCAAATCCACTCCTCATCCTTCCCAAGATTCCCAGTAATCCCTCCCCTTCCTCCACTCCTCTTTCCCTCTCCCTCCCCTCCCAGCTCCCAATATACTCCCGGTGATCTCCTCCTCTCCTCCTCTCCACTCACCATTCCCTTTCGATCCATACGATCCATACAACCACCACCCTTTCACCTAGTTCCCGGCGAGCCTCTCTTTCTCTTTCCCACTAATCAGCCTCTAGTCCAATCCAAGCACTTACCATACAAGCTCCCGGTGAGCTTATTCCACACTACTCTGCTCTACTTTATCGTACTACTACTCTAGCTCCCGCAGCTCTATGTCTGAGCTCATTATTATGATATTCTATGCATTAGATAATGACTGTTTCTATGAACCCTATTCAATCATCACACTTGATCATTCGTTCACTTACTTTCGAGATAAATGCTACGGCTACATACACATACATCAATCTGCTCCAATAAGACGTATATCGTGGGAAAATTGCTTCTAATTTTATTCTCTAATTGGCCGTGAACGAACTTATTTGATATCTATAACTAATATAACCTCATGTAAATGCTCAAAATTAATCATGATAGCCCCCTCAAACTGCAAGGACTGTGCTCAATAGGCCCTGCCCACACTAATTATTCTTCTTCAAACTCTCCTTATAATCACTCAAAAGATTCTCAGGGAAATCTTGACGGTATCCTTGTGGGTTATTACTAACCCACTTCCACAAATGCTCACAAGCATCTTCTAATGTCAACTCAGTCTTCCACTTCAATTCCTCATTCGCGCGAGTAGGATTGGCAGTCAAATCTAGAACATCACCTGCTCGGCGTTCAACTACTTGATATGGAAGGTCGCGTCCTACAACATGACTGAATGCTTTGACCATTTCGAAGACGGTAGATCCACGACCAGATCCCAAGTTCCATGCGCGAACACCTGGTTGTTGTTCGCGAAGGTGATTTAGAGCGGCGAGATGACCCTTTGCCAAATCGACAACGTGGATATAATCGCGAATAGCGGTACCGTCCCGAGAAGTATAGTCTAGAAAGAAAAATTTGTTAGCTCTTGCTCAATCTGGAGGAGGGCCGAACCGAGGCTGGAGAGTATAGAGTGGGAGGGTGGAGAATTGTAGTGGGGGGCGGAGAAGACTGGAGATTGCTTACCATCACCAAATACAAGCAACTTCTCTCGTTTTCCAGTAGCAACCTGGCCCAACAATGGCAAGAGGTTAAATGGGACACCTAGAGGATCTTCGCCCATGATACCACTTGGGTGAGCACCAGCTGGGTTGAAGTATCTCAGTAATGCACCATTCCATTGCTCATATTTCTCTCCCTTCTTCTTCAAATTATTTCTTTGCGCATTGACATGATCAGTGATGACATCTTCAATTGTGCTCTTGGTACGTCCGTATGGGTTTGTGGGTCCAATTGGGCAATGTTCTGGAATTGGAATCATATTTGGAACTCGAGTCGCATCACCATAGACGGTGGCAGATGAGGAGAAGACGATGTTGGTGACATCATATTTGCTCATGCATCTCAAAAGAGAGATTGTTCCACCAACGTTAACGCGGTAGTATTCGAGTGGGATTTCGGAAGATTCTCCAACTGCCTGTCGCACGAGAGTTGGTTAGTTTAATGATGTTAGTCATGAGATATAGAATCTACCCACCTTCAAAGCAGCAAAATGAATGACACTGTCAATCTTTGGATGAGCAGCAAAGACCTTCTCTAACTCTGCCTCATCTGTAATATCGACTTGGTAGAAATCTGGTCGCTTGCCGCATAGTGTTTCAATGCGATCCAATGCGACAACGGAAGAATTGTATAAACTATCAACAATTACAACATTATAGCCATGTTCAAGCAAGGCCAAAGTTGTAAAAGAACCAATGTATCCAGTACCTCTATGAAAAAAAGCCAATTAGTAAGTAGTTCACCGTTGGTGGTTGGATAATTGATCGATTAATGGTTGGATGGCGGGGTTAAATTTCGAGATTTCCCCAGTTTCTCCAACAATTTGTCTGGACTCGATCGGCCGTTGAAGATTTTGAGAATTTGAAGTATCATAGAGAAACAACTTACCCGGTGATTAAAACTGTTCCAACTGACATGATTGCTGTATGAAATTGAATTATTCTTTGGATTCTATTCAGAAAAGTTGGAAGAGAGTTATGTTAATAACAAACAGCGAGAGAGAGGAATAATAAATTAAATGTAAGATTCTCGGTCATCGGGGGGGCCTGCAGATCGATGGTGGGGCAACATTCGAAACTGCTGGATGTGCCAGGGATTAACGAGGATTGCCTCATAAAATTTAAGTTGCTAATAGATTGTTGATATATTGTTGATACATGGAAATTTAACCAGCGGTTACTTGAGTAACGATAATCATATTTAATTTGTGGATAGAAACAGGACTGAACAGAGTGAGGAAAAGGATAGATGCATGAAATTATATTGAGATTGAGTAACAGCAACACTCACAGCAACACTCACAGTAACACTCACAGTAACAGTAGCAATAACAGTAGCAACAACTAGCCAGCAGTTTCATAGTAATTCTAAGGCATGTTACTACACGGAATAGAAGCATAGCATGTGGTTGGAATAGGTATACGAATATACTCAAAGTACCAGGTATGTTTCCACTCCTCATACCGCCGCCACAGATTTAATTTCCATTATCCGCTCGAATGAAAGACGTCGTAGCAGAAGACCTTACGAGAACGCCGCTATTAATTGAGTCATTCATACGAGTAATAACCAGCTAAAGAGGACCCGCGGGGATAGTTTTGCCGTCAACGGGTGATACCTAGTAGCAGGACTAGCAATATACTGGATCCTTAAGTGTCGTCTGAGGTAGGACAATAGTGGGAGGAAGGAGACATGAGTAACACATGTCAATGTCAATGTCAATGTCAATGTCATTAACTTTCGACTATTCGGTATATTTAGGTCAATATCCGTTTATGGAAGAGAGGAAAGAAAATATTCCATCTGAAGTTTGGAACTAATGATTCAAAATTGGCTGACGTTATTGAAGTGTTTTGAACTTTGATCTCGACTTTCTATGAAACCAACGTACGCCAATTGTATGGAGTAAGGGTGGAACAATGGAGAAATGAGATGAGCCCACTACTGTTGATCTTCTGCCTTGTTCTTTGAACTTTGAAGTTCGTCATTTCATTTTGATTGGGGCTTATCTATGAGACTGTGGCTCTGTGGCTTTGTGGCTGGTGACATAGAATCACATGCATGAAGTAGCGCTTACATAATTCCAACTATTCTGCCTCCACGGCAGTGGCCCTCGGAGAGCCAGCGGAGCGTCACTTTAATTTAATCACCTTGAAAATATTGAGACGCTGATGTTTATTGATATATGGTGATGAAAAAAGAAACCATACAAGTCATGGAGTACAAATATCGTGGAAGACTTCACCTATGAAAGTTCTAGTAGATGGCTTGCAGATAATGAACGTCTCGCAGTGGAATCAATCAAGTATTCGATTTCATACGGTCTTCTTCCATGCCATCATACAATATGGCCCTTTCAGATCTACTCTTCTGCCGTCGGGATGTACATATTCTCGACTCGTCACTCTTTGTATCAAGCTATACTAGTATCTTCTTCAACTCCATCATTTTTCTGTCCTTGACCGATAGCACAAAGACTCTTGCTAAGATTCCTTTGTGATTCTTTGTTATAGCTTCACCAGTTGCTGCGTCATTCTTGTACTCACCCACATCCTTTGGCTTTTCCTTTGTCTGTTTTGATGTATGTTTTCTAGACCTTTGTATCTGAATGATACCACAAGATAATTACCCCTCCCAGAAAAAAAGTCGGGGAGGGATCGAGTCCCCAACTGAGTATTCAAAATGCCAAATCTTTGTCTACAAGCTTGATCAAAGTACCCAATCAAATGTCGACGAGAGCTAAGCTGTTTGTTTTGCAGTAGTTGCTTTTGATGATGCTTTTTTTCGCTTCTGCCGCATTCGGATTGCAATCGTTACCTTCTCATATATTTACATTGGCCCTTGACAAATTATCCCAACGTGTGTCAAAGTTTATCTCTAAATCTCAGTATGCAATGCTCAAATCAAGATGTCAACGCGGTGGATCCAATCTCCCAAGCACAACCCATTCTTTCAAGTCAAGAAGAGCGTGTTTCAGGGGTGGTAGATTTAAGGAAATTTCTTGAATCGATAGCTCACATGAGAAGTAGTGAAGAGAAAACCACTTACTGCTTTGAAACGCTTGAGGCATTAGATGTCAACAAAGATGATATATTTGAATATATGAATACTGTCTTTAAAATACTTAAAAGCAATCCAGCTTGGTGGAAGGATAAATACACTGAAGAGACACTCGACAATCAACTTCTATACATTCGCCTAGGGATAGAGCAAAACATACCTCGGATTCGCAAACGTCGCATAGAAAGAATTAATTATATAAAAGCTAGATGGTCGAAGTATGAAGGAGTATGCTCTTGGGTGGAGGATTCATCACAAACGAGTAATTTTCTTTTTCATTTGGCAAGAGTAGCAAAGAAGTATCCCAATTACCCGGATGCTCTACATAGATTAAATGATGCTTTAATTCAACGCCTTTTAACATCTAAAAAGGGATCAAGGAATGGAAAGCGACTGCAAGGATCAGATTGTGAGAGGGCGATAAACATTGAAGGGGCCCGGAGACACCCTAAATCAATGTATGAAAATCTACAATTGAGTAGGAATCTATCAACAGGGTTATATGGCGATATGATTGAAGCCCACTATCAAGATGAGTCAATGAACATCTCTGCCAATATTCTTGATGGGACAACTCTGTCGGAGAAAAATGGTTTATATTTACAACCAGACACACCACATATTGAAGGTGCATCAGAGCTATTCTATGTTCAAGAGACGAACGGGACTGAATCTATTAGCATTGACACCAGACTCAATGAATCTTCTCGAGAATTATCAAGATACACCAGATTTGATGCGGAAGCGGATGAGCTTTCACCTTCTATTGATACTGACTCGGACGAGTCTATGATATCAAACTTTTCCGATACAGCTCACCAACCAATTTCCTGTCAATGCGCGGTATCCCTTCGTCAAAAGATTGATACATTATACCGGACGCATAAATGGCGCCGTATGCCACGAAATGTTCTCAACGATGTTATGATTATGCTCAACGTTACCATCAGAAACCTGACACGAGTTTGTTCAAGGTACCAACGGAAAATAGCTGTTTTATCTGGTCTCAAAGTTAAATACTGTAAGCAGGCTGAGTTAAACGATAGAATGAAAGCTTTAAATACGGCACGTCTCAATGGTGAAGATGCTGTAAGGGCACTTAAAATCGGCGAGGCGAGTGGTTGGTTTTCTGATTTACATAGGGTACAACAAGAGTGTGATGCTTTGGGACATTATAAATTTGCTAAGCAGGCAATTTGGCCTCCCAGGACTATTCAAGAACGACTTTTCGACGATGATTTTTTGAAAAGAACGCTTTCATTTTTATTTTCGTCAGATGTTATAGGAGAGGATAGTTGGGACTCTAATGCTGCTATTCGCACCTGGGACGAGAAGGGATCTGTGAATATCCCAATATTCAAATGGTGGTGGTTGACAAATGATGGGGAAGTAGCTCGCATTGTAAGTGAAGATCTGGAGATGTATAAACATCACACTCGACAAGATTTTCATGGAAATGAAAACAAAGGCTGGCTCCCGACAGCTTTTCATTCTATAGCACAACAGCTAGTATCACAAGACTCAGTACATTACGCCACTTATACAGCCTTAAGACCGGATCATTGGACGAGCTTATTGTCATATCCTAGTTATGCAAAATACTCTGAGTTTGATGAAGATCACCCTACAACAGGTGGCTTTGAATATATTGATCAAAATGTGAACAAGCTTTTGAAAGGGGAATTTAACATAAATGCTCAAGTCCAAGGCTCTATTAGTCTCGATGACGAAGCTCCTCAAAACAGTACTAAGATCGTCCCTGGCTTTCACAAACCCGGGGTTCTCGCAAACTGGTGGGCAGGAATACCTGAAGAGCACAAAAAGAGCGGTGCCGTAACACGCATCCCAACTATATCGACCCCGCGACTCAACTGGGAAACGGTACCCTGTCTCCACGGGGAAGCGCGCTTCACCATGCCCCAAATCCCCCACGGTGCTCAACCCCGCTATCCCGATATGCCCAAACGCCGCACCATTCTCCCCTGGATGTCCCGCGTTGCGGAAGACCACATGACGCTTCCGAATACGGATCTTGGGTCGGGGACAGTACAAGATGTTACGTTGGCGCGAGTAGCGTGTATGCCACCTAAAGCGACACAGAGCGGGAAACCGATTTTTGGTTCGCATATTCCGTATAGGTTTCCGGGGTGTGTGAGATTGGATTCGTTGGGGGCATTGTCGGATGCGCTGTTGGGATTGAGAAGGTGGGATGCGCCGGAGGTGATGGAGGAGCAGGAAATTCTTTTTGGGGAGAATAGGGAGAGGGCGAGGGAGTTTATTGAGGGGTGGAGGGAGAATGCTACGAGGGCTGCAAAGAAGGCGTTTGAGATTGGGAAGAAAACGGAAATGAGAGTTTTTGGATCGGATTCTTATTGGAATAATACGTAGGGTATTGAATGTCTATGATTTGGGAAGAGAATGGAGGGGATATGTCAGGGGTAGCAATTGATCTGTCATGAGCTATAGATGCTATGGCGAGGATCTAATGATATAACTCTGGTGGTAGCAGTAAGTACTTTTCTGGCTTCTCTATAGTTGCACCGGCTGAACGATTCCTGACATGCAGTCTCATAAATATAGATATCTATTGATAAATTTACATTCAATTTCCAACACCAGTTGCATTGTATTCATAGTAGCAATTACAAATTTATTCAAATTTTGGTGGTTTGAGTGAACAAGATGGATTTGAGTACTTGTTTGCATCTGTTAACCCTAGGCAAGCTCTTACAAAGAATTAATTGACTTTAAAGGCAAATTGAATTCCCCATCATTCAGGATATCATGTTTTGTAATTTAATGAATACCAATGATGGAATAATCCCGATTAAACATATTTTACATATTGCATATTGTACTTAACACCGGACATCGAATTGCTGTACGAGCCTGCAGGTACTTGTGTACGGGCACATATATGGAGAAGGTAATTGTGGCTGATCTGATCTGATACTGCAGATTCAATTAATCCCAGCGTCATGGTCACGTGGCTGTCAAACCGTCTGAAGTAATGAGGCATTTAAGCTTGCAGATTTGGCTAACTAATTGATTGATTGATTGATTTGCTTTGCTTTGCTTTGTTCCATAATCTTCATAGAACAAAGAATCTACACCGAGGAATGGGGAAAAAAATACACAAATGATCAAAGAAAAAACTTCCTTTGTATTTTAAATATTTTATTTCAATTGACTGAATTCAATCATTACTTTGTACTCGATCAAGAAAAAAAAGGTCTTATTCAATTTCCTAGCGAGAAACTCCGTTTGCATCATTAACTTAAATGGCCTTTGAAGCTATTGTGTCGTTCAATGTGTTCCGCGATATCGTGAACTCCAATATATCAACACGCGCCAAAGAATACAATCAACCATAATAATTACTGCGCATGCGATTCAAATGCTTCACGAGATACTTTATTGATCTTGCTTCTTATTGAGACGCGTAGACGAAGAAAATACCACCGTGTTTTGTGCGAAAAAGTGAATCTGGGCTTTCATTGTTCTTATTCTCGAGATTTATCCGAATAGCTTCACAGGAGCTACGGGCTTGCAGGATCAAGAAGCAACAGTACATCCAAGGTCTTCTCTCAGTATATCTCCTTACTCTTTGCTTCTTGCTTTCTTCTAGAATCCGCAAGACGAGAATATTTGAAGTGCATATTGCGCATCACGATAGCTTTAAAGGTAGGCACTTTGCCGTTCCCTCTCATTTCTTCCAGATACAACAGCTGCGTGTATTGGTTTGGGCTACTTATATTGACCTTATCGCTCGAAAATTTGATCAATTCTTACTAATTCATACATCTGCAGATATCAATTTCAATCTCGAGTTCCTCGAATACTCTCAATCGCCTCACAATATCGCTGCTAAAATAGCAAGGTTACAACAAATTAACAAATAATGTCTACAAGACGTACTACTCGAGCTGGTAGCCGCACTGCTACTAGTGTTTCCGGATCTAATGCCGTTGGTCCTGAGGATATACCAGCAGCTCGAACACCAGGTAGAGGACGTCCTAGGAAATCAGCTGGCTCAGTGATTGGTTCTGAACGCGGCGCTGGCCCTCCTCCTGTGGCAGCTTCTACAAGTACTGCGTACGGTACAAATACACTTGCACTCCCAAATTATGGCCCAAGAGCGGCCCCATTGGCCAACGATATCTCTTCTGTCATTGAAGGTCTTTTAGAGCCAGAATCTTCTAGCAAGGGAACCAAACCTAGAGCGAATTCTCCCGAAGAACCAATTCCTGATGGTGAGTCCACCCCATTCGATTTTTTTTAATCAGATTTTTGGCTAATTTTATAAGTTGATGCCCGTCCTGCCAAACCAGTTCCTTATGCTCCTGCTCACATTCCTTCTATGCGCTCGAGGACTGGACCTGTTAAACGACGACTTCCTCCAAGTGTTAACCGAAATTTCCAGAATGAAAGCCAATTGTACGACAATGCTAGCATTATATCTGATTCATACCAACAACAAGACTACAATTTCCATATCTCGGGCCCCTTGGATGAAGACGAGCTAAACCGTCGTACTGCATTACGAGATATCATGGAAGAACAACAATACATGCGGGGTGGTGCTCGAACTGGGCCAATATTAGAGCTTAGGGATGGAACTATTGTTGATGTTGGACAGGGTATGAGATGGTCATTTAGGTTGTAAGTAAAATTGATATTGCTATTTCTGGAATCAAACTGACTATCTATAGTTTTGCAAGGCTTACAAAGGGCCTCTTCAATCTTTTTGGCGATATTACCAAGTCTTTAATACCGTTATTTCTTCTTGGCCTCATTGCCTTCATTGCATGGACAATCTATTTGAATAGTGGCGAGCCTAGCCTACATTGGTATGGCACAGATATGTCGTCGAACATTGGACAGTTCATCCCATCGCAAATTAAACATCCCACTAGAATATTCGCCCCAGGGGACCTCAAGGAAGTTTACCGCCGTCTGGATGCTGCGGAAGCTGATATAACGTTCCTCAAACATCGTTCTTCAATTGACAAAAATGCTCTGGAAGAAATCCAGAAATTGCTTCCGGATTTCCTTGTTCTTGAAAAGGACTATGCTGGAAAACCAGCTCTTCCTGCAAAACTTTGGCAAGCTATGCGAGACAAGATTCGAAGTGATCCATCTCTTATTCCGGAGCCTGTCTATGTTACTTCCGATGGTTCTTCGACCTCTCCCTCCCCATCTGATACTCGCAGTGCTGAAGGCTTCAATGCCAAGCACTTTGATCGATATCTTGAAAGTAATAGACTTAAGATTCAGGGCTGGGCTGGCTCTGAATTTGACGCTCTTCATCAAGCTCGAATACAACAACTTATCAAAGATGGTAAGATTGCCTCGAGAGATGATGTCATTGAATTGATCAAGAAGGAATGGAAAGATAAGACAGCAGAGGTTAAGTTGGAGCTTCAAAAATACATTACAGATTTGGAAGACAAGGTCACGAATCTTGGGAAGAAAGCTCTCACCGCTGGGCAAGTAAGGGCAATTGCTAGAGAAGTTAGCTTAGCTCAAATCGAAGCCATTTCAGACGCAAATGTCAACCAACGGGCCGATCGACCCCTTCGACGTATGGACCATTTCGCCAAACGATCCCATTCTGCTGTCATTCCTCGTCTCACCTCGCCTTCTTACCGTTTTCCACACATGGATTTTGGATTTGTTCACAGAAGTATTGCTTTGATCTTCAATCAACCCATCCCCCTCCCCAATTCCGCCGATACAGCTCTTACCGCATGGGATGAAATTGGCGATTGTTGGTGCTCACCACAACAAAATGGTAACGGCCCTACACTTGGTGTCGTAACGGCTAATCATATCTGGCCTGACCAAGTCGTTGTGGAACACTTCCCTCAATCCGGTTACGTCAATTCAGGTCTCTCGCCTCTCTCAGCACCAAGCCACATGGAACTTTTAGTCTATCTCCCTCACACCCCTACATTCGCGAAAGTCAAAGTGCGCTCTGATGAAATCTTCCCGGAAGCAAATTACGATGATCTTGAATCTGGCTGGGTAAAGCTGGGCGATTGGACATACGATGCTTATGGTGCAAGCACTCAAGCTTTTCCGCTACAAGTAGATCTTAGGGATTTTGTCACGGAATCGGATGATAACATCAAGAACGATACGTCTGCTAGTAATAAATTCTTAATCAGAAGTAAGGGGAACCATGGCAATGGTAAGGTGCCTTATACTTGTCTTTATAGGCTTAGGTTACATGGAGATGTGAGGCCACATGAAAATACTCTTTACACGGGGATTAGTGAAGATTGAGGTGGGGCATGTATAAATTCATCGGGCGTTTTTTCCTTTATTGAATTTGATTTGCTTTTGTTTGGCGAGGGTTTACCTTACTTGGGAAGGGGTGTATATGGTATGGTGCAAAATGGGAATGGATGGAATGGGTCTGGACTGGGAAGGAAATCTTACTTACCGCGCGATCACTTATTATATGAACAAAGCTGGATTGTACGGACATGGAGTGGGATTTTGGGCACATTTGGATGGGGGTTGGCGTATGAGGATACATACCCTTCGTTTAGAGTACGCACACACTATACTTACTATACATGGAACTCCGTACCTGTCTGTGTGTTTGGTATGCAGGCAGTTGTAACTTGGGTTTGGTAATGAAGAAGGAAATACGTATTTTTGGAATTTTTTGGGTGGTTTCTGGTTGTGTGGTGTGATGTGTATGTGCAGGTGTCTAATTTTACCATAGGTAATCTTTCGTGATGACTCCCCAAACAATGCACATCCATATCCATATCCACATCCACGTTCATATTCATACACTAGAATCCAGAATCAACGAATCAAATATATAAAATATGTAAAGATTCAGTGCTCTATACTGTACTGTACATTATGCCATCCTGTTCAGAATATGTGTCCTGTATTCTCCTGAATCTTCTTCATGAAATGAAGACTCTCGTCTCTAGTGGTATCATGCATATGCATCATCGTTCCTCTTCTTTCTTTCTTCCTTTCTTGTATTCCATATATTTCCTCTCTATTTAGTGTTTGAGCATTCCCTCTACCCCCGATGATTCTTCTTCCTATGCCCTTTTAGCTTTTCGCTTCTGGCTTTTTGCATCCTCCCATATCCCCCACCCCTAATAATCCCGACCCAATCTCTCCTCCTCGTCCTCCACCAATTCATACGCGGGTCGAAATTTCTTCTCTCCCTCTCCTTCTCCTTTGCTGTCCTCGGCGACTAGTACCGGATTCGGATGCGTATCGGTTGTGCCTCCTAGTGAGGTGTAGCCTTGATCGTAGAGCGGACAGTAGGGGATGTTGAGGTGGCGGATGAACTGTGGGGGGTTTGTGTTAGTATTTTTTTGTGAGATGTTTTCTGGTTTTTCGAGTTCCAGGTCCCAGATCCTAGAGTATGGCTCTCGGAAGAGAGGAAAAGAAAGTGACACAAGCAAGAAACAGGGGGGAAACCCCAAGAACGAAAAATAATAACAATAATAAACTCACCCCCCATATCTCCCGATAATGCCAATCAATCACCGGATGCACCCTCATAAACCGCGGCCATCCCCCATCCGTCAAATCAAAATGCGTCAAATCCGCACCATGCGGATCTGTCCTTCTGGTGCCCACCAAAATCGCCTTCACAACCGGGTAATCGTGTAAGTATTGCGTAAATGCTTCTTTCATCGGCGATGCATAGCGCGAGAGTTGTAGATGGTAGTGTGCGGAAGACGAGGCGACAAAGGTGTCGACCTCGGGGAAGGGATGCGGGGAGAGGATGTAGACGGAGGGGAGAGCGAGGGGGAGGGGTTTAGGTTTGGGGTTCGAAGATGAGGGAGAAGAGGATTGGTGATTGGAGAGCGCGGTGAGGAGAAGGATTAGTAGGACGAGACAATCTTTTCCGCCATTGTAGGAAAATGATATTTCTTCTAGACTATGAGGATTCTCACATGTTAGCATAGTTTCGATAGGTACTTAATACTCAATTCCTTCCATCCCTCGCATACAATCGCAGAATCCCCTCACAGAAAACTTGCCTATATCTCTCCAAACACTCCCCTATAACCCCCAGCGCAATTATCGTCTGTTGCTGCACCCCCTTCAATACCTCCTCCTCCTCTCCAAACTGCTCTTCCAGAAACCCATTTACTTTCCCCGCCACCTCATCGCATCTCTCTAGCAGATTGCCCACTTGATCTATATCCCCTTCCTCATTTGCATCCCCATCCCCATCCCCCCTCTCTCCCACCCCAAAATTCGCAGCATTTGTATCCGTATCCGGGTCCCCTCTCTCAGTGCAAGCAGCCTGCCATTGCTTTTCAATATGATTCTCATCTCTGTCCTGCATATCGCGTAATCCTCTCATATCATTATCTATCCTTTAGTAACCCATCTATCTCTCAACCAATAACTCTCTCTGTCATAAAAAATAATTAAAAGCAAAGCAAGAAAGAAAGAAAGAAAGAACAAGAAGTTCTGTACAACTTGAGGGTGGGAGGGTTCCTGCGCCGTCGGATTACCTCCGAGTCGAATTGGCTTCGGGGCTCCATAAAAATGTGAGGTAAGCTTCACATGGGCCGACGGACCAATCGTGGTGGCATGAGCTGTGATTACTTGGTGGAATGTGGGGGTTAGGTTGGAGGGGTAGTTTTAGCCCAAGATTCGGTGAGATGGATTAGGGGTCTTGATTTGCGATACAATGAATATGTAAATATTTGACACAAGGACAAACAATAGGGCAAGAAATTCAAAAAGGGTATATAAAGATTCAATTCCGATCTGATTATCAACGCTATTTTTACATTTTATGTTACTCCTACTCCTAATGCTAAAATTAATTAAGAAGACCAGCAGCCAAAGCCTCCAAATCTTCCAATGTCTCAGGTTCATCCGCAGCTTCAATGACACGACTCTTTCTCTTAGCAACCTTTCTCTCGTCATCTGAATCATCCTCAAACCACTTCTTAGGTCTCTTTGCAGGTCTCGCCGTACTATCTTCATCCTCTTCATCTTCTGGTAGAGGCAAAGATCTAAGAAGAGCCATAGGATCTTCATCATCTCCAGCGCCAACCAATTCAGGTGCCTCATCGTCATCCTCCAATGCTGCTTCTCTTGCTTTACGTTTCTCACGCTTCTCTCGTTTCTTATCCTTTGCAGTTTGTTTATCAAGAAGATCTGCTTGGCGAACTCTTTCGGCTTCTTCTTCCAAGAATTTAGCTCGTTGCTCCTCGGCTGGACCTCTGGCGCGGAAATCTTCTTCGTCTTCCAATTCGTATACTTGATGAGGATTGCCTTCTTCATCAAATACCAATTTCGTTCCTCTATCTTTGAGCTTAAGAAGCTTCTTCTTGGATTTCAGAAGTTTCTCTTTTCGTTTCGAGTCTATCACAATAGGATCCTTGCTAATACCCTCGATAACCTTTCCTAATGGGCCAGTCGCAGCAACATTGTCATCATCCTCGTCGTCGGAACTATCGTCGTTACCCACAGGTATTACTCTCTTAACTGATAAGAAGTCATTGTCCTCATCAGCGTCCGCGGTACCATATACATCCTTCATAGGGGTATCATCTGCGATCATCTTGGAGTAATGACCAGACAAAACATCCTGGTTACGGCGCTCAAACATTCTATCATATTTCGTTCGGACTTCTTCTTTCTTTTTAGGTTTCTTCTCGGTTTCACCGTCGTCGTCGCTAGACTCAATAGCACCTCTCGGAGCATTTTTGACATTCTTGGCATCGTTTCCTTTCTGGAATTTGATCTTTGGCGCACCGGGAAGACCCATACTCGAGGCAAAGCCCTCCAAATCGACCTCATTGATATTGAATATCTCCTTGTCCTTTTGTAGGAAGATGGATTTGGCATAACTGACAAATGCTTTCTGACCTAGGTATTTCAACTCAGGGTCCTGGAAACACATATTTTGTAATTGATTCTTGATATCTTGCGTCTTATTGGGTCGAATGTTAATCTTTTGTATCGGTACTTTCTTATGTTCCAATCGTTTCAGCATACCCTCTTCCTCAGATGGATCCAGAAACATGACTGCCCGGCCTACTTTTCCATAACGTGCAGTTCGACCAACTCTGTGAATATAGGTATCAGCATCCTCGGGGCAATCTAATTGAATCACCCAATCGACTGCAGGAAAGTCAAGACCTCTTGCAACAACATCTGTAGCAAATATACAAGAGTTTTTCGACGAAGAGAACTTTGAAGTAATGTCAAGCCTTGCGGTTTGCTTTTGCCTACCGTGCAGATGAAGCAATGGAATACCAGGTTGTAAATGCCTCAAACTTTCGTAGACAAAACGCACTTGCTTGCCTGAAGACATAAATACTATTATTTTAGCCTTTAAGTTAGCTCTAATGAAGCCAAATAGCGTGTTGAGCTTTGCAGGCAAAGGCACCACGCAGTAATGTTGTTGTAATGTTGTGGGGGTGGCTGAGGATGCAGCCTCATGTACTGCGACATATTCGGGTTCCTTCAAACTCAATCTTGCTAGATCCGATACTTTCTTCGTTTGTGTGGCACTAAATAACATCGTCTGCCTTTGTTTCGGTAAATGTTCCAGTATAGCGTCGACAGATGTTTGAAATCCCATATCCATGATTCGATCCGCCTCATCTAGGACCAACATTTGTAGGTTATCAACATCGAATGCTGCCGTTTGGTCCATATGTTGTAACATGCGCCCAGGTGTACACACAAGTATATTCATCCTCCCTAAACGTTCCCTCTCCTCTTGCAGACTTCGACCTCCAATGATCAATCCTGCCGAGAAGGTGTGGTAGCGTCCGATTTTTCGCAAAACCTCGAAGATTTGTATGGCCAATTCACGAGTTGGAGATATAATGAGAGCACCGAGGCCATCTAATTCGGTCCATTTCTGTCTGTAAAGATTCTCCAATACCGGTACTAAAAATGCAAGAGTCTTTCCACTACCAGTTTTCGCAGCACCCAGAATATCTTTTCCCTTGAGCGCAAGAGGTACAGCTTTCGATTGAACGTCCGTCAAAGTTTTGAAATGAGATGCTTCGAGTCCAGATGATGTCGGTTCAGATAGGGGAAGTTCAGAGAAGTTTTTGATTTCTGCATTCGCATCCTGATAGAGTCAAGAAATGTCGATAAAGAAGGTATTGCTGCACTTACAAGCTCATCAACTGATTTCTGAAGCTTTTCATGATCTTCTATATCTCTTTTCCTTTTCAAAGTTTTCGCATCATTTTTACCCTTGCTAACGTTCTTGGACTTGCGCCCGGAAGCTGGTGGTGCCATGATTCTCAAATATTTATGTACAATATCAATTGATCGCTCAAGGTCCAAAATATTTCGAATATATTTTTCCAATCTGCCTCCAAAATTTAAGGTTTTGCGCTAGCGAAAGCGGTGAAATCATGCACGGGCCATATCAGAAAAAAAGTTTGAACTGATAAGATTTTGGATATCTTCAATGCTTTGAATGCTGCTATTTGCGCGCGCTGTGGAAAAATACGACTCTCAAAATGCCTCGTCGTGCAGCATCCCCCGCGCTTTCGGAGAATGATTTTGATATCACAAAATCTCTCTTCAATGACGATATCGACGGAGATGACGATAATTTCGGAAACACAACTACTAAAAACGTAGAACCTCTGGATGCTAATGGTATACTGGATCTGGGACTTGAGAGTGATGGAGATGGCGATGGAGCTTTTATATCGGCGCGGCAATCAGCTGCGAACCGAAAGAATTCAAATTTGAAAGGGCAGAGTGTCAAGAAGGGTGGTGGATTTCAGGCAATGGGTATGAGATTCCTCTCTCATTGTATTTTGCGCAAATGTGCTAATTTTCAACCAAGGATTGAATTCTCATTTGTTAAAGGCAATTAGTAGAAAAGGATTCAATGTACCTACACCTATTCAACGAAAAACGATACCCTTAGTCCTCGATAATCAAGATGTTGTTGGTATGGCTAGAACTGGTTCCGGAAAAACTGCCGCCTTCGTCATTCCAATGATTGAAAAGTTGAGAGCTCACAGTGTGCGTGTTGGCGCAAGAGCTCTGATTATGTCTCCATCTCGAGAATTGGCTTTACAAACATTGAAAGTTGTTAAGGAATTTGGACGAGGAACTGATCTTAAATGTGTACTACTTGTTGGAGGTGACAGTCTCGAAGAACAATTCGGATTTATGGCTGGAAATCCTGATATTGTTATTGCTACGCCTGGTCGATTCTTACATCTAAAGGTTGAAATGTCTTTGGATTTATCGTCGATGAAATATGTTGTTTTTGATGAAGCCGATCGTCTATTCGAAATGGGTTTCGCTGCTCAATTGGGAGAAATTCTTCACGCTTTGCCAATTTCAAGACAAACTTTATTGTTCTCTGCAACCTTACCAAAGTCGCTGGTGGAATTTGCCAGAGCTGGTCTTCAAGAGCCAAGTTTGGTTCGTCTCGATGCAGAGAGCAAAGTTTCTCCGGATCTCCAGAGTGCATTCTTCAGTGTTAAAGGTGCTGAAAAAGAAGGTGCTTTATTGCATATCCTCCAAGATTTGGTCAAAATGCCCACAGGTCTACCCGAGAATGCACTAAATGCAACAGACAGGTTTGACAAGAAGCGCAAGAGAGGTCCCGATGGCCCAAGTAGGAAACTAAAGCCTACAGAGCATTCAACCATCATATTCGCAGCTACGAAGCATCATGTCGACTATCTCGCTTCTCTACTTCGTATGTCTGGATTTGCTGTTTCTCATGCTTACGGTTCACTCGATCAAACCGCTAGAAATATTCAGGTTGAGGATTTCCGTACCGGAAAATCAAATATATTAGTAGTTACTGATGTTGCCGCTAGAGGTATTGATATTCCGGTACTAGCAAATGTCATTAATTACGACTTTCCACCACAACCAAAGGTTTTCGTTCATCGAGTCGGTCGTACTGCAAGAGCTGGTCAACGGGGTTGGAGTTACAGTTTGGTTAGAGATACTGATGCGCCATATCTTCTCGATCTACAGCTATTTTTAGGAAGGAGATTACTTCTTGGACGTGAATGTGGCGATTCACCAAACTACGCTGAAGATGTAATTGTTGGTGCTCTGCAGAGAAATGAGATAGAAAGCAAGTCGGAATGGATCACGAAACTTCTCTATGACGACGATGATCTTACTGCGCTGCGAAATGTATCAGCTAAGGGAGAAAAGCTCTACGTTAAGACTCGCAACTCAGCATCAAGCGAGAGTGCAAAGAGAGCCAAAGAAGTAGTAGCATCGAAAGGGTGGATGGAACTACACCCACTTTTCAAGGATGTGACCAATGGTGCTGAACAAGCTCGATTAGATATGCTTGCAAAGATCAGTGGATTCCGACCCAATGAAACTGTCTTTGAGATCGGGCAAAAGGGCAAAGCTGCTCATAGTGAGGCTGCTGAAATCATGCGACACCGAAGGGAGAAAATCATTCCAAGACGACAGAAGGAGGAAGACGAAAAGGCAGCAGCAGCAGCAGAAGAATTAGATAACGATACGCATATGGAGGTAGATGGCGATGACAATGATGATAACGATGATCTTGAGGTCACAGTTACTGGAGGAGATGACGACATGGCCGAGGCATCGGAAAATGAGCTTGAAGTTACCTTCTCGAAAGCATCCCAAAAAGGCAAAGGACGAACATTATCTTGGAAAGACTCCGAAAATTTCATGTCATACACGCCAAAAACAATCAATACAGCAGAAGAACGTGGATATGGTGTTCATTCTGGTTCATATAACACAGCATCTCAAAACTCAAATTTCGTCGAGGCAGCTAGAGGCGTTACTATGGACCTCACTAATGATGACGGGGCGAAATCCTTTGCCGAGCCCGCTAGAGCAAAGGGAATGAGATGGGATAAAAAGAATAGTAAATATGTCGCTCGAGCCAACGATGAGGATGGATCCAAAGGAACCAAATATATCCGTGGAGAGAGTGGTCAAAAGATTGCAGCTAGTTTTCAAAGTGGTCGATTCGATAGATGGCGTAAAGCACACAAAGTCGACCGTATGCCTCGAACAGGTGAAGCAGAACGCGAGGGCCCTGCCAGTGCTGGTGGAGTTGGACGAGGCTTTGGTACACGATATAAGCACAAGCAAGAGCGAGCACCAAAGGAAGCTGATAAATATCGTGATGATTACCATGTTAGGAAGAAGAGAGTTGCTGAGGCAAAGGAAAAGAGAGTTGGCTCATTCAAAGATGGTAGTGGAAAGTCGGAAATTAAGAGTACGGAGGATATTCGAAAGGATAGAAAGTTACAGGAGAGGAGGAAAGCAAAGAATGCTAGACCATCGAAGAAGGGTAAATATTAGTAATATAGCGTATGTAGTGTATTGTTTAGAGAAATATAAATGGGTGTTCTCCGCCCCTTTTGTACCGCTCATGTGCTAATGTGCGAAACTGTGGATGAGTGTGATAACTTGGTCGGACATCAAATGACTGTATAAGGAACCAGATGATTATTCTTACTCAAAGTTTATGGTCATACAAACTGCGACCCATTGGGGCGTCATGCAGCCAGTAGGCGGGAGGGTGTACTACATAGGTACATACAGTAAGCAGTTCATGAGAACTTCGTAATACACCAGTTTCCATATTTTACATGGCTGGTAATCGGTCTCGCTTTCGTATAGCATGGCTAGTATCGATTGAAAACCACATCATAATGCTATCTTCTCTTGATCTTATTTACAAGTTAAAGAATCAAGTCATTCCATCTCCAAATTCGTATCAGATCTCGTCTGTCTTTTTTGGGAATACACAAAACACACTTGGCATCTAATTCACATCAATATGACTACACACCAACCACCCAATTCAATCTTAATGTTAAATATCAATTTCCCTATTCTCTGAACATCTACCAATACAAATCAATAACTCAATCAAGAAAAAACTCGAAATTTTGCATAACAAACACTTTGACACTATAGGAAAATTGCACAAAAATTTCCCGAATCCTTCAAATCGTTCTAGTGAAGAATGAGTACTGCTGAACCTCTATAAATCCAAGGAAAGTATGAAATAGAAAATTGCAAACGATAATGAAATGAGAAACTAATGCTCGGAAAGTGAAAAGAAAGAAATATCGTATCCAATTAAACAGTAGAAAAAATCGTATAGTTTGTACCGTGTGAATCGAGTATAGCTGTAGTTATCCAGCCAAATTGAACTTGCCGAGAACTTCCATACTCACGAATACGCATGCCCGTTTCCTCGATCGTTTTCTTCCTCTCCTCCTCGCGCCATTCTTGTTTCGTATTCAGATTCGTTCTCATCTTCATCTTCATCTCTTCCTCCTTGTCTTCGTCCCGCACTTCCATTCCCTACATCTTCATTATTCAATCTTCTTCTGCTTCTTCTGCTGCTTCCTGGATCCCTGACCCTCTCGCTACCTTCACCGCGTTCATATCTTCTCCTCATACTCCTACTTTCCATCTCTAAAGAATCAAGCTCCCGACCCATCTTATCCTTATACCCCCAATCCACATCTGCGTCATCGACTCCCAATCCAGCAATACTCAACGCGTCTGAAGCGCGGCGTTTGCGGGATTCATGGGCGGAGAGTGGAGACCACGGAGCATCTTCGGATTGGTGATGGGGTTGTTGAGTCTGGAGTTGCGTTTGGGGAGTAGAAAGAGGGGGGATGTTTGATCTGATAGATGGGAAGTGGGGTGTTTGAGGTTGAGGTTGAGTGAGAGGGAGGTGGTATTGGTTTTGGGCTTGATGGTATGGTGGATGAGCTGGGGGATAATATTGAGAGGGATCAAAGCGATGAAAGTGTGGGGGAGGCGGTGGTGGTGTAGGAGCTGGTGGAGGTGGTGGGTAGGGGTAAGAAGGTGAGGCGGAGGTGTAGTTAGACTCAGGCTGAGGTGCATTTATGTGAGATGGCATATAGGGTGGATAGTTATGTTGAAGTTGAAGTTGAGGTTGAGAGGCAGTTGTAGTTGTATAAGGCTGTGAATATGATGCAGATGCAGTAGGATATAACATAGGAATTGAGGCTTCGGGATAGAGAGTTGGGTCATAAAACGATGGTGGTGCTGAGCAAGGTCTTTCAGTATGATGTGATGATGCCATTGGAGTCTCTTGATATTCCTCATGTTGACTAGAGAGGACTATGCCTTGTGCCTGCTGTCTATTGGAAGTATCACAGTTCCGAGTGTCGGGTCCAGATGGCGATCCACTGCTTCACAGCACGTTGTTAGCCTAGCTCATCATTTACACAAGCAACTAGAGCATAAAAGGAAAGTAGACAAACTCACCTCTGCCTCGACGAACCAACATCCGCGCCATTTGAGCCAAAATCTGTAAAACGATGTTCCTCCATACCGAGTCTTGCGGCTTGAGCAGGCTGACTCCGACTATCTCGCTCGCTAGACTTATCCAATCCGCTTCGTAAATGCATGTATACGTATTTAAGTAGCTCAGATGCTTAACCAAGCTAGAACAAGACTAAGAAGTACAAGCAAATGGAAGTAGAGTCCCGATAGGCGAGATGACGATCTTATTTATACAAAGTCTTAAATTCGTGCACATATTACATATTACATATTACATGCATGAATTCTCCCACAGCATTTCTGCACACAGAAGGAGAGAACCGGTTGGGAAAATGGCTCATTACACAGCATTGCCTTACCATTAACAATGCAACGCCCCTATTACCGATATACTGGGACGTTTTTGCATATACATGCTGGTACTTGTGCCTTCACAATGTGTTCAGTCCAGCCGGACAGGGACCGTGTTAGGCTCGCTCCGGTCTACACACTGTATAATTAAAACTGCTGCTTTGCTTCATTTCCCAATTCAATCACATCCAACTTCATCACACATTCATTTCTTTGAATATTTGCCACCGAGGCTGAGAAGTTGAAGCAAACATATTGAATCAAGCCACGGAGTGTCAAGCACACGAAACAAGTAAAAGTGGCTGATCATATTCAAGCCAAACATTGCACAAGGGAAACTCTCCTTCGCGAGGCTGACAGTGGCTTGTTGGAAATATGCATGAGGGTTGATGATTATGGCGGCCGTGATGGTGTACTTTCTTCAACTTTGGCCCCCATTCAGACAAGGGTGAGATGGGATTTGCTGAGCCGCAGTCTGGGGCGCACCGATGGATACCATGCAATGACGATATTCCTATCTCGACAATTAGCATTATTGACAAAATAATCTATGAAGATGATGTTATGCACCCGTGTCCATGAGTTTCCATGAATATGATGGTTTAATGCAGAGTTGTAGAAACGGGGAAGTCGGAAGTTTGTTGAAGTGAAACGGGAAACGGGTAGAATGATTCTAGACCTTCCATGCACAGCCCACCCTGATGATGCTGGACGAGTAAGCCTTGCGCCTAATTCGTCTCCATAATAATTCTTTATTGTTGACGTCAAAATCCAGATGAAGCTTCGAGGGTTGAATAAATAAGCAAAACCATAGATTGTTGTTTTCAAACCCCTGTCTCACTGAGCAAACAAATTGAAAAGGACTTGTGGTATCATTGTCGAATTAATCTAGCATATGAAGAAATATTCTGTATGCCGTAGCTTGACTACCCTAGTTCTTATATCCCATCATCTATATCCTAGCTCGACTTTTCTGTTTTCTTGTACTTCAAGAACCTCGCTAAATTCAATACTGCTTCATCAATTCTCGAACGGAGCTCTGGTGACTTTCTCTTGTCGATTGATTTAGCCATCTTTTTGCACTTAGGCAAACTTTCCTCCAAGTGTTTGTCAAATCCACTTCCCCAGAAAACCGACTGATCAAATGAATAAGTTTTGTCGGCATAAATGTCGAAAATCTCGTTCAAGGCTTCCACCGCATGCGCCGCAGGAGTTTCGGGAATGCCTGCAATGAGAGTGACTAGGAAGATACCAATTTCTCGATTAAGCTCGATAGGTGCGGGCTCGAGGGCAAGACTACCTAACACGCCAATACATTTGACCCCTAAAGACTGGAAAGCTGAATCATCAAGATTTTCTGTGTCTTTCTTAGAAGCCTTGGAGTCGGTTGGGTTTTCAAAGCCCTTAGAAGCATGGTAGAGAGCCATAAACTTTCTGTGCTCATCCGCTCGTATCTGGACACGCCCTTGAACACTCTTACAAACAGCCCAGGCAATACTTGTAATAGAGGCAGCCAGTTCAACGTTCGCCGTGTTAGATGCAAGTACATGACACACGACCTCGTCCCATATACGCTGAGCAAGACCAGCCCATGACTTTTGCAAGCTACCAAGATGGCTCTTGGAAAAGTCAATGGATGAGACGGTCCATGCGATGTTGTTTAGAGCTGCCAGAGCAGGAGTTTGTATATCATCACCCTCCATTTTTGAGTCCTCGGATAGTTGTGTAAGAGCTATAACGGCAGGACAAGCGACCTGAACAAGTTGATGGAGTGTATCCTGATCATTAGACGCCTCCTCATCTTCTGGGTCATCTCCCAGGACCATATCCATGTCGGCCTCGATATCCTCCTGTGTCATTTCGTTTCCCCCGTCACTCAAGTCACCTTCTTCACCTTCCGACAAATCTGCATCGCCGTCAACCATCTGGTCTTCATCCACATCCTCGTCATCTCCAAATCCTTCAAACACCTCCTCCTTTCCATTTCCAAGTTCAAGAGCTTCTTGAAGGCTAGTTGCAATCGATGCAGTAATTTCTAAGGCCATTTGCAAGACTCGTTCGGGGCTAGAATTTGTCGTGTGGCCGTTTGTGCCATTAGCACCATTTGTCTGTTGTGCTTGTTGCATTGACTCGATCAAAGTCGGGAGAAGAATAGCATCCGAGGCACCGTCCATGGGGGCATTGTCATCAGCCCAATTCATTGCTGTAAATATATTATGAAGTACTCCACAAGTAGCAACGCCTTTGAATCCACCAGAGTTCTTCAATTGCATCAGTAGTTTGAACCAATCCTTCTGCTCTGTGATGAATTCGACCAAGGTCTTGTTATCTTCTGTTAAAGCTGCTAAACATGACAGTACTTCATTGTTGATCTCCAATGGAGTTGTATCGAGCGACAATAATCCAAACAAAAAATTGATAATTGTAGATAGTTTTGATATAGCTTCGACAATTTCAACTTCTGCTTCAGACAGGGAGGTTAACAGTATTATTACAGAACTTGTAAGACTCCACAAGAGATCCTGTTGAGATTGTGGTATTTTCGATAACGGAGTGTCTTTTGAATCGATCGTTTCGATTATCTATTTTTGTTAGAGTAATTATTAGAGAATGGGATTGCTGTGACTGCTTACAGATTTGACAGCTCCCTCAATTGCAGTCAAAATATCCTGTCTGAATAAATGCACACAGAAGTCTGCTTCCTCTTCTAATGCTAAATTTCTCATTATTCCCCATCCTGCGATTCTAGTTTCCATGCTCGAGTCTGTAAGGATTTGTTCGAGCAGGATTCGAACAATCTGCTCTCGCAAAAATAACTTTCGACATTTTGTATCGTCAACGAGGTTCGCAATAGCAGTCGCGGCGGTTGATCTCTTCAATTGGTCTGCACTTTGTAGATCTTGGAGAACTGGTAGAATTTTGCTCTCTCGAATAGCTGCAAGCTCCGGGTCGGTGGGTGGCTTAATAGATTTTGCAGTAGGATCAGCGCGATGCTTAGTCCTATTTCTAGAAGCTTTTCCCATATTGATATTTCGAATGTAAAGCAGGGTGATATGGTATGATATTGGGTTGAATTGAATCGATTAACTTGTGTTGAGAGACAAAATATGAGGTCTCTTTTTCCAGATGATCTCGATTTAGGTACTTGTATTTGTAGATTCGAATTTCTTTTGGTTCCCGAGCCGACCAAAATTCAAACAAACTTTTTTTTCTTCTGCCCCTCCATTGCCTGAGGTGTCAAAATTCAATTGACAGCCTCCAGTGACTAAATTTCCCCACCAATTTTAACCTTTGGGCTTGGGCCAATTATTCAGGCGGGAATAGCGCCCGCAATTTAATTGCTTGAGGCATTTTGTCCCTATTCCCCTTATTAATCCTTTGAGCCATTTCTGAACAATCTAATCCCAAGGAAGGACTTTCAAATTACCATAAGACCACCACCCACCCTCCATTCCACGATGTCTACTACAACTACACTCACACAGGCTGAGCCTATTACTGCTCAGAGTATTCTTCGACTTTTCCCTGACATTGACACGAGCTCTGCAGAACTAGAAGGACACGATGAGGAGCAGATCAGATTAATGGATGAAGTCTGCATTGTTCTGGACGAAAATGATAAGCCTATTGGGAACTTCAGCAAGAAGATATGTAAGAGTAACAAGCATTTATCCGCTTCTTATATACTGATCATTCTAGGTCATCTCATGACAAACATCGACAAAGGCCTCCTTCATCGCGCATTTTCTGTCTTTCTTTTTAACTCCAAGAACGAATTGCTCCTTCAACAACGTGCGACCGAAAAGATCACATTCCCTGATATGTGGACTAACACCTGTTGCTCCCATCCTCTTGGCATACCCGGTGAAGGTGGTTCTGAGCTGACTGAAGCTATCATGGGAGTCAAGAGAGCAGCACAACGAAAGCTTGATCACGAACTTGGTATCAAACCTGCGCAGGTACCCATCGAGGACTTTAAATTCTTGACCAGAATCCACTACAAAGCACCCAGTGACGGAAAATGGGGAGAGCATGAAAGTATGTCAACCTGTTTTTATGATCCTTTATGATGTACAATGGCTAACGCTTGACGATATTTTTAGTCGATTACATTCTCTTTATTACCGCTGATGTCGACCTCGAGCCAAACATGAATGAAGTCCGCGATACTCAGTATGTTTCTGCCGATGGACTCAAGACTATGTTCAACGATCCTTCTTTGAAATTTACACCTTGGTTCAAGCTTATCTGTAACTCTCTTCTTTTCGAATGGTGGGAGCACAAAGATATCGATCTCGAGAAGTATATGAATGAGCAAGATATTAGAAGAATGTGAGGACGATTCTGCTAGGGCAAATCGGATTAAAGATGAATGAATATGGAGGAGTTATTGAGGAGCTGAGAATTTCACCATGCATAATGCGTATTGCATATTGGCATTGAGGTTTATCGCGATACCAAAGTTTATACCCAACAGAAAAGCGAATCACTTGATTACGCCTAATTAATATCATCCAGTACGATCAACGCGGGCCAATCCCGAATATCTTTCCAATTGGACATCCTGTGTCTGACAATATGCAACGCAATACGTCCTATTTTTGCATGTTTTCAATTTCTTTTCTATCTTTACACACTACTTCTGACTTATGATTACTTTCTTATCCATCCATCCCTTTATCTCGCTTACCCAATTCCTATTTTCGTCGTTGTTCCACGCTATTCATCTTATCTCCCTTCAGTGGAGTGGAGTAGGATCGTATCAAAGTCGGCGGACGGGGCGCGACACCCTTCAAAGATTACTCCGATATCTAACCAGATTTGGGAGGTCCAGCCACAGACCCTTTGGACCAGATGATCGCACATGGCGTCCCTTGTCAAACTTAACAAGTAAAGTATCCATGTATTGATTGTTTAAGGGTTGATATCAATCCAATCAGCTTATGGAATTTTCCAAGAATCATGCGGCAGGCTACACTTGCCCCAAGGGATTTCACAGGCTCAATCCTGTTGGTTGCCCTCAATCTTTATGCTTACCTCGTGCTAGTATACAAGTGGAGTTATGCAGCGTTTAATTGTGGCATGGTTATCGTTGAGGAGTACCTTAACGTTTTGTAATGACTACATAAACCTCGACCCAATCGCCATTTCTCGGAATCCCTTGCTTTTCAATTCATTGATCTCTGCAGACAATTACAATCACAATCACAGGTTTTCTGTAACATAAATCATTAAGTCTCCCAAGGAAACACAAGACAACGCAAACTCCATTCTTTCTCCTCAATTCACCTCGTATCGACCGATTTAGTAAAGTCAACACTTGTCCGGCTCAAAACTCCCATAGCTACACAATCCACGACCAAAGTCTATCTACTAACTGTAGACGAAGCGTGATTCTCGAAGAATCATACTGCTTTTCCGCTGAAGAGTAACCCGAGTTTGATAAACATCTACATTGATGTCGGTTGATTTCCGCCAAAGTCTCAACTGTCTTCGTTTCCCATCTCGATACATAACGGTATCGAGAACTCAGCTCTCGATAGTTCATACAGGCGATTTAAATAGGCCAGCTAGTAAACCGGATTCTTGTTCGTTTTCAATCTTTCCAAATACCTCCAAATACCATGTTAACATATTAAATCTGCAGAATTATTCCAACATCTCAAGATATATTATAGATAAGTCGCAATCATGTCGCATGTTATTGAGGATAATAGTGCGGCCATGAATTTTCTTGAGAAGAAGCGCAGCCTTTCCCCAGCTACAACGGAGGAGGTTCGTGTAGTAAGCATCTCGGAGTGCGAAGGAGCGGCTCAGTGTCTTGCTCAAGCTTTTGCTACAGACGAAGTAGCAAGATACTTCCTTGATACCGATGACATGACTTCTTATTCCGAGGACTACAAATGGAAACTTCATTGTGACATAATGAATTACGTGACCGCTGCTCATTGCTACAAAGGCATAGTGACTACCATTGGTCCAAACTACGATGCAGTCGCTTTATGGTACGTCTACTGAGGATCCATGATTTTTGAATAACGAATTAACAAACCAACAGGATGCCTCCCGGTCAAGACATGGACGATTGGCTTACCTTTTTCCGCAGCGGTCTCTGGAAACTCTACTTTAAGCTCTCCGTGGAAGGCCGCAAACGTTTCTATGATGAATTTCTGCCCCTCCTCCACCATACCATCAACGATGTGATGGGCGAGCGTAATAACAATTTCTACTACCTCGTTTATCTCGGTAGTAAACCTAGCGCTCGAGGAAAAGGATACGCGAAGAAATTAATTCAACATATGACTGATCGAGCGGACCGTGAAAACCGTCCTACGTATCTGGAGTCTAGTGCGGAGATTAATTTGAGCTACTATCGTAAGTTGGGTTTCGAGTGGAAGCAGGATATTGTGATGGAAAGAGGGGTCAAGCCGGTTAAGATGCAGATTATGGTCAGGGAACCGAAATTTGTGGGAGAGACTATCGAGGGAAAGGAGGGTGTCAATGTTGAGATGATTGAGTAGGTGATGTCATTGCGATTTGAGTTCTGCTTCTGATATCGATTTTCCTTATCAAATTGACGCTTTTAAGTTTCCATGATTATTCTTGAAGATTTGGTGGTTTATCGGATATGACTCTCTTTGGGTAAAGTTTTTGCATGAAAAAATCCGCACCTTTTGAAGCAATCAAACAAGCTTTAGTCTTAATTGTTATCTATTCGAATATTGGATAATATAACGATATCATCATTTGTTTTTACCTAATTCTAGCAATCTAAGAATCTCATCTGGTATATCTTCTCATAGAATCATACTTCATTCATATGCAGCCATTACTTTTACATAGATGCCATAATCCCATCCTACAACGCCATTGATGCTGTATTCTCCCATCCTCTAATACTCCAACACAGCCCACGTCTCATCGTCAACTGTTGTATAGATACAACCCTCCGCCAATAACTCATCTCCGCACTTGTAGACATCTGCAACTGGCATACCAAGCTTGGTCGCAATCATATTTACATTCAAACCCTCGTTGTTTTGAGGCTCTGACTGTAATAGATCGAAAACCATTCTGGAATTGCGAGATACCTTCGCAGGTAATATTTTACCACCACCTGTAGACGCATCTCCGGCTCCCATATTATTGCCACCATACGAATCAACAAACATTCCATCGCTTCCCTCTTTCTTTGTCATAGCACCCGCTGTATCGACAGGACCGCGAGTGAAATATAAGTGTGCCAGAGTAGCTTCTAATCCATGGAATGTCACTTCGTTCATATCGAGAACGGGTCGGATGATATGAGCTCCTACATGACGTTTATCATGGAAAGACTTGAGTCGTCCCCATACGTGTATGTATTTTCCTTCTTCCGGCACAGGTCTTGCGTTTTCGGGAGCAGCGTCGTTGTCGATCCATTGTTTTACTTCGATAAGACCGGTACCGTCGTCGACTTTGTAGGTGTTGTTTGTGGCTTGGGTGGAGATGGAGTGGACTTGGCCGACGAATGAGAGCTAATGGTTGAGAAGTCAGTATGCTTGTTTGTTGATAGATGGTATTGATGCATAGTTTAGTAGGAAGGAATGTGCCTACTTGAGTTACTTCCGATCCATCGATTTTGAAATCTGCATCGGGATGTGGTTGCACGGCCTCGAGGATTTGCTTGATAGTTACTGGTCGTAATGTATCTTTACCATATGTCTAAATGCCTCATTAGTATAGTCATATGGCTTCATCAGTAGTAAGACATACCTTTGATCCTCCAGGACTTTCTTGGCTTCCTCCTTGCGATCCACCATATCCTCCTTGAACAAATCCACCACCATCTGCCCCGCCTTGTGCGCCGTAACTGGTGGTTGAATAATTATTTTGGTATCCGTAGTTGCTTGCTAGGCGCAAGTAAGTTTTGAGTTTTGAGTGATGCGCGGGGAAACTTACACATGATTGACGTTGTTAGCGTGTGGAGGGCAAATATTGAGATTGTGGTGTTGTTGAAAGATGGGAGATGATAGATGGAAGACGCGTTGACCGCGACTGGATAAAAAGTCGCGTAAAGCGGAAATTTAAAGGTCATGTGATGGGTGCAGCATTTGGTATCGGTCCCGGCATTCTTCCGACCTCCTGACACAAACAAGCGACAAGAGATTAATATTGCATGCAGTTGGTATTCCGTCACAAATTCAAATAGGTCTGAGATTTTGTGTTGAGGTCAGCTTCTGTGTAGTAGGCCTCCGCTTTGGAACATTGTTCATCGATGAAATGCGTTAAATTCATAGCAAAGATTGCAGCTCTTTCCTGTTTGGACAGTTTAACTGCAGGTTAAGTGAGAAGTTTCATCCTCAATAAGAAGTCGTCATTGGTAGATCTATAAAGGCCGAGAATCCCTCAGAAACAAAGTCCTGTCATGCTGGGAGGGAATAAAGAACTTTAGATGCGTCATGACATTTTGGTTCTCAAAGATACCTGGCCGATCATGTATGATCACATTCATATCCACTCACAACAGCATTCATTTTCCAACTCAATAGCTGACGTCATAAGAAGTTCGATCTTATCCTATCAGATTCCCCTTCTTTACTTCAACCAATGATATTTAACGCCAGAATCTTGGTTGCATGTCTCAAAGTATCGGAGTGGAAATCGTGATCACAAATTCTTCCCATAGATGGCGAGTTGTGGATGTGAAAATGTGAAATTTGCCCATTTATATTCTTGACCTTGTCTTACCTTCGTTATGATGGCATACAGTGACATATGCTGATAAGCCTGTCAAGATAATTACTGTCGTGTCTCATAAAAGTCGTCATCATTCAATTCTTAAATTCTTTACTGTCAATTGAGAAAATCAATGGATAAGAGAGCAACGAGTGATCGTAGGAAGAGGAATTTGGATGTTCCCAGTTCTTAATTGTCGAAGGCTTAGGTCGTCTGGCCTACAACATGAGTAGGATGCATAACATCAGAACTTACTCTACCTTTGCGAGCCCAGCTGTTTCTCTATCAAGCAATGGGAACTGGCAATCGATAAAACCACTTTCATGAAAATTGGCTGCAGAGCGCGTCCCATGTCTTTGATTTCTGTATCACTTACACTTGAAATTAGCAAGAAGAACATTGTGGCCACCAATACTTGTTTAAATCACGAGCTTCTCATGTCATCATTCGCAATCTCTCAGCACCACTCAGAGGGCCATGCTTTAAACCCCCTTAGAAAGTATTGAAAATGGCCTTTCGCTAAGACTCCTACAGTAGCAGAATCTTTATCCGTTCCACAAGTGGATGAATAATCTAGGAATGTCACCACAGCAGCTTGCATCTCCTGCTCAAACATGATGAATTATTCAGTCTAGTAGGGTTGCAATATTGATCTTCTTGTCAAACCATGACAATCCATATTGCATAATTGTCCAACGGATCTAGGGTGCATCATTCTCTTTCTTCTAAGATGAACATTTCATACATAGGAAATAGAGATATCGGATGAGACAGATCATGTGAGACTGGTATATGATAGCAAACGGTATACTGATAAGACGAATGGCCGTCAAAAAATGGCTTGACATGACATGGAATTACAATGCAGCCTCATCTGACCTCATATAATGTATCTATAGCCAAGAAATGAGATTGATTCTATCCACTATTTTGGGAAAGGGGATACTTCTTCAAAATTTGCTGGGCCCTTGACCTCGTGAAAATAGTTGAAGGGCCCCTGTATGAACGTAGGTGAATGACCTTAAGTCATTAGGCCACTGTAGTACACTAAGCGAGATGGCTAGCCTCAAGCATATAAGGATTGCTTCTTTCTGTACATTAGCTAGCTCTCTAGACAGAATACAATATTGATATTTAAGACCTATCATCGTAGGTGCTGGGCCATATGTATCCTTCTCAAACCAACAGTCCCCCGTGGATGAAATCGTATTCATGGAAACATAACGCTTCATTATCCGTCTATTGTTAGGCTTTCCAAGAATCACTTCCTATAGGGAAGTGGCGGAAGGTTAAAATTATTCGGAGTATTGATCATATCACAGTGTCGATGTAAACGAGACATCGGCTTGTCGTCTAATCAATGCAGCTGATAATCATTACATTCTCATTATTCACCCAACTCCATGCCATTCCATGAATAGATCAATGATTCTGCAATCAAAACTTCATTCAAGCAATAGGATTAACCGTGGACGGTAAAGCTTATTAAAGGGTGCGGATAAGCCTAGAGCACTACTGACTCACCGGGCAGAAAACCCCCACTACTGCATAGCCAATCAAATTTCCCATCCCACCTGCTCATTATGAGTCGAAAGCTCAGCCACCTAACCGTGATATGACAGAAATATGGAATATAGATTTTCAGATAATATAATCTTCACAACCCGTCTCTTGATGTTAATCGAACAGTTTCCCTCATAACCAATCCTGAAAATAAACGAAACGATGAACACCATTACAGCTACCCGACACAAAACACTCACGCCCGCCACCACTCCAGCCAACAACCTACTCCCTAGTCCATTCGTCGTCTGCATAATAGGGGCTAGCTCTGGCATAGGCGAACAAATCGCTTATTCTTTTGCACAAGCAGGAGCCTCCGGTATTATCCTAGCATCCCGTAACACCTTCGAACTTACTCGCGTTGCTGAAAAAATTCGTGCCATCTCCCCCAAAACTCGAGTCGAAATATTTTCGTGTGATATCGCATCATCCAGCAATATTTCAGACCTTGCAAATTATATCAAAGAAACTTTCGGTCGCCTCGATGTCTGTATCCCCAACTCTGGATATGCGGGTCCCGTGACTCTGAAAGTTACTGAAGGTGATCCGGCATGGTTCCAAGGAAATTTCGATATAAATATGATTGGGACTTATAATTGTGCGCATTATTTGATACCTCTACTGCTGGAGAGTGAGAATGGAGCAAAGGGTTTCATACAGATTGGATCGTTGGCTGCGAATTTAACGGATGGTCCCATTGCCAATACAGGGTATTGCGTGAGTAAATTTGCGCAAAGTAGGTTTTTAGAGATGGTAGGTTCTCAGTTTGGGGAGGAAGGATTGGTTGCTGTTACTGTACATCCTGGGGCAGTTGCAACGCCGATGGCTGCTGGAAACACGCCTGAAATTTTCCTACCTTGTAAGTGCCTAATCTACTCAACTTTTGAGGTTACGGGAGTGCTGATGAAAGTCATAGATTTGGTTGATAGCGTGGATCTTTGCGGTGGGTTTTGTGTGTGGTTGAGTAAGAACATCAAAGACTTGAAATGGATGAATGGAAGGTTTCTGGATGCTAGGTGGGATATTGATGAGTTGCTTGAGAGAAAGGAGGATGTCGTTGAGAAGGATTTACTTAAGTGGACATTAAGAACTTCGTGAGTGAAGAAATTTCTTCTTGGAAGCGACTTACATCCAATACACAACAATCAAGTAAAATTGTTGAGATAGAAACCTCTCATACTTCTAAGACATTGGAACAAAAACATAGCATGAAAATTGAGCGATAATTACAACAAACAATGGAACAAGAGACCGATGCCAACTGTTAAAGATAATCGAACGAAGTCTCGATTCCTGTCGAGAATTAATGATTATTGACCATAGAGAAAAGCTGGAAAAGTAAGATTTCCTTCCTTTCATTTCTTGATAACGTTGATGGCACTATATATTGGAATCCATTCCCTTAGATATACATGTAACCATCTCGGGAATTATTTCTTGTCGGAAGTCTGTCTCGCCATTAAGTCTTAGTAATTAAAGTCGCAGTCCACCTCTGGATCCCTATACTGGAGCCAAACCCAGATGTGAAACTTTTAATTCATACCACTGAATTATGGTTCAACCACCGGCACCTACTCAATCTTCCAACCAAAGCCATTTCTTACTTCCTGCAGGAGAAGAAGGAGAACCGCCGGCAAGACTAGGAAGGTATTGTTGACCCCAAAAGGGAAATCGCCAATTTTGCGGCCCATAAGCCACTCTTGCCACTTGCCCGTTTCCTTTTGAATATATTTTCGTTAATGAAATATCATTCCTTTGTTTACTAGATCTTTAAAATCCTTCTCGTATAAATATAGTCATCCGGTACTATTTCTTTCCCGTTTTCCTTCTTCCAGCATCAGCAAATATCACTGCCAACCATCGTCGCACAACAAAACTCTTAACTCTCGAGCCTCTAATCCAAATTTACTCAGATCGACCTAAATCATCGTCTCGTTAAGTTTCAATCATCTAATCATGCAGCTCACCATGGAAGAGATGTATTTCAGGTCGGTACTCAATCAAGTCCAACACGAAGTGAATAATTCTCTCAAAAGCCTGCCAGGCTTCAGGGACTCAGTACGCCGTTTATCCAAGCAGAGATCTGAAAGCCTCATATCGGAAGAGAAACTTGGAGCCGAGCTGCAGGAAGATATGGATGTCTTGGAAGATTTTAAGAAAAAGCTCGCTGTGCGAGTGGGACGTCATAACATAACGATTAGTATAGGAGAATTGGAGGCGATAGAGTTAGCTGCTCGCAACATGAGAGAGAAATGGGAGGAAAAGGAGAGAATGTTAAAAGCAGAAGAGGTATTGCTTGAGGAGGCATTGCAAGAGGCAGAGAAGTCATTCCTCGAGGCTGAAGAGATATTGCAAAAGGCCAGGAAAGCATGGGATGACGCGGAGGCGGCATGGCACGCTGCGGCATTCGAGTTAACAGACTCGATAATTCTTGAGTCGGATGAGGAAAGTTTATCACTTCAGCAAGAAACAGAAGAAACAGAAGATGAGAGCCAGCCGGCTAAATTGATTACATGAGGAGGTTTGGGACGTCAGCAACACTGGTTGTGGTAGCCTGGCGCCTTAACTCTATTATTAGGAAGACTCCGCTTTGCAAGGGAAGAGTTACAACATTAGATTGCTACGGATTCTAGCTCTGGGGCGAGATTTTTTAGAGTATCAATTAACATGGTATTGCTACAAATACCTGGACATCATGAAAGTGTTTTAAAGACTATCCGTATAGCGTGGTTGAGTGATATTATACACGAAGACGAAATCGTAAGCGTGAATAATATGCAACCAAACTTTGGAAAAATGAAGAAGAATATCATGAGCTCGTCGCATGACAGGGCTTGAAAATCCTTTAGCGCAATGATTGAATCACATACAGAAATGATTGACAACAGGCAAGTAAGTATTATTTCATATTCAAGGTAGACAACCGCAAGGTCCTCCTACAAATAAAAATCACAAATACATTTTGTTCACAACTCCGTACAAACTTGAACTGAAAGGATATCCTCGTTTACATTTCTCCTCATAAGCAACCCGTATATAAAAAGATGTTTAAAAGAGGTTTTAGTTCCCTTCCCTGGGAGAATGAACTTATCGAGTCTTGGGTTGTTTAAGTTACTCGTACAATATTTTCGCTGTCTACGTTCTAGTGTTGAGCGATGTCCAATTCTAATCCAGAGAGCTTAAACACTCGAATTTCTGGGTCTGATTCGAAGCATGGAGCTAGTTCAATGTTGGAATCGTATTAAAGAATTCTCAGCCGCTGAAATTTCAAACCTACTTGGGAGAATTACAGATTGTAATTGTGTAGTTTTGATGAGAGTATCGTAATGAATTGATTGTAGGCGTCAAGGCGAGACCATAAAATAGGTGATGAGGTAGGCAGGTCTAGTAGTGAGTAATCTACTAGGCTGTAGTTGAGATAGATAGTATGATAGGTATTAAATTATGTTATAAAGTGTGGTGATGAGATATAGCGATGACACAAACCGCAATAAAGTTATCACAATTGAGAGTATATTGTAATCCAAGTAAAGTTAAGATGATCGAGGAATCAGTATTAGAATGCAATTTTCAAAATGATTCTCTTGGGAAAGATCTAGGTATATATACAAAATCAAAAAGTGGAGATTTCTAAATGGACTGGACTAGCGTTGACTAGGTATGTCATTCGTTCTTAATTCACGAACTAACGTTTACTTTACTAAATCTACTAGAATCTTAATCCAAAACTCAAATAAAACTTCCTGGAATATGAGATATCAGCACCAGTTTAATGAAGCATTAATAAATTGAAGGTATTGTATTTTGTGGATATAGTATGTGAGATTATTACTGTTTCAGTAACCGAGCGTGACAGCGACATGTCGTCGCCAAAATTCGCGTGTATTCGTCCGTGCATCTGCATGAGCAGCCCTACTAAGTGATCGTCCAAAGCCACGAAAATTGAACAAACCAACTATAAGGACACTGTCATGATTCGATACCTACACAATCATCAACTTCACAGGGACAAGTCGTACGTGCAATTATCTAAATGTAAATCTTTAAAGACCGAGAAGTCAAAAGACGGCTGGGTTTTTGTATGATCGAATAGAGACCCGTTAACAAGTCTCGTGCTCATTGTATCATTCTAACCACACCAACTATGATTCTCCAGTGTCGATGATGCTTGACGGACTAAAATTACAGAGCCCTGAGCTTCTAATCAAGGTTTGTCCATGCAATTTAGACTTTGGGTGTGGTAGTTATAACCATAAATTTCGTGCCCCGAAGGTACTGGGAGGATGGAAGAGATTGAAGACGGTGTCATGGTCTCCGTCTCAAAGTCATAAGGCAGATAGTATACTGTGATTATTAAACTGTTAGGTCGTACAATTCGTGTATTCGAGGTGTTTGGTCAGAGTCATATATAGTTTAGTTTCTTTAATCTGAATGCCTTGAAGATACTTCCACCACTTTTATTCAAGGATAGTCACACGAAACTCTTGTCCATACAACATAGTAGTCTCGCAACAATCCATTGACGTCTATTTTTGGCTGTTCTATACTTGTACTGTCCAACTCGTTATATATGCCTGGTGAGTTTGTGGGTGCAGAGCTGAGTTCAAACCTAAATTCCTCCCAATGCAGTCTCAAACACTATTTTTCGAATGAGCTAGTAAGCCCTAGCTTGCTAAGGGATCCCGATCACGATATTATGGTGTAGTCTCGTAGCAACAACAATCGAAGATCATTTTTGGCAATTTGGAGATGTGATAACCCAGATGTTAAAGTGCTGTCTTCGAATGGTCGGCCTTAGATCTCACCTGCTAGTCACATTGATACGAAGTCCTGAACGTTCTCTATTGATGCGCTGAGAGAGATCTTCGTAGAAAACTGAATGCCTCTTGATTATGATTCACTGCTAGAGATTAATTGGCCATGCTTCTTGTGAAGTGTTATGGTGGATACCAGACGATGAATGGTACTGTAAATACAATTTTTGTCGGAGTTCTTGAAGCTTAGCTACTCAGAATCCATGCTTTTCGAATTATATCTGCGAAATTTCAAGACCTGCAGACTGCAGAGTCTGGAGCTCTAGGATTTGTTGGAGCACCAGAGAATTTCTTCCGCCTTGTGACAAGGGCAGATCAAAGTAGATTGGGTTTCAGAATGGAAAATTGCTAACCCCAGAGTTCATGCTGTAAGGCTTCCACGATTCGTGGCAATCAAGGGTCGTAATCCACAGAATTCGTGCGTGCTACGATCAATCCAAGCCAGAGGGTGGAACCCAAGAAATGAATTGAAGATTGATCACGTGAGATAAGCTTACAGCACCACATGATGGAGAGGGAAAGGCTTGGTCTCACTTTCAATCAATCACCGACATCAACTCTCCCAACTTGCAATTCACGAGACATGTCATCGCATTCTGCAAAAAACGAAGCTGGGTTTCTTTAAAGCCATCCAAGTCATAGGTATTAACAAATTGTGCAACAAGTATCAAGACTGGACTGGAAGTTTGTCAGTAGGCAACAACGAGGGAAAGTATGTTTTCTTAAGAAACAAAGGTACTTGATTCATTTGCGAGCCCGAATAGTCTTAGAGTTGAGATTACTGCCTGGTTGGTGTCCGACAACTGATTCTAATTACCTCTTCCCAGAAATAGGGGTCAGATTATTTTCCGAAACCTAATACACCGTCTGGAATGAGGTATATGTGTTAGCCGTCGCTACCCTCTACCGGGCTTACCATTGATTTGACATTTGAAAAGTCAAGCTTCAGAAATCTTCCCTCTAGCATCCATTGAAAATGGAAAAATTTCCAGCGGAAATCTTTCGCTTGATCATCAATGGGGTAACGAACACTTCTGATCTCAAAAACCTCCGTCTTGTTTCGAAATCCTTCTCAGTTCTAGTCACTGAAAAGCTCTTCTCGCACTGTAGTGTGAATCTACAGAATCTAGATGAGGATATGATGACGATAATGAAGAAGACTTGAAGAAAGACAACAATGAAGACGAGGAGTCTGAAGAGGTTGCAGAGATAGACTCAGCCATTCCACGCACCAATTTGGAGAAAATAATCCGTGTACCACGTCTCAAGCAAGCAGTTCGTTCTGTCCGTTATATCACCAGTCTTGAACCCTATGCAAATTCGTATCTTAATTCCTACGCGGAGAAACACCCCCCACAGCATTTTAATATCTCGATGAAAAGAATTATCGAAAAATGTAACAGGTTCCCTAACCTTACCACCGTCGCAGTCGAATTTGCGGAATTCTGTACATATTTGGGCGAGGAGGATGAAAGAGGATTCTATCTCACCCCAGCAGAAGACAGCCATGAATATCGTACTGCTGTTCTCAAAGAATTGTTTCGTTCCTTGAATGACCCAAGGTATCCTACACCTTCACTCACCACACTTTCCCTCAAAAATCTACAAAATGTCAATGATGCGAGCTTGAGCGGATCAAAAGACTTCCTTGCGGTTTTGAAAAGGATCACGAACTTGCGTATGAGAATCGTTGTCGAATACGAAAAGGCAACCCCTGAGTCTTCATGGTCTCTTCCGCCTATGCATGATTTCTTTACCGAGCTTCCTTCTACATGGCTGGTGCCCTGTGCTGACAATCTCACCTCGCTCACTATTCACTGTATTCATTGGTGGGGCTATTTTCCAAGTGTGATTGGAGGGGTGTGCACTTTCCAAAATTGAAGAAGTTGGAATTGGGCAACTACACCTTTTCGCACGATTGGCAATTGGATTGGATTCTATCTCATGGAGAGACGTTGGAAGTTCTGAAACTCAACGACTGTCCGATACTCGCAGGTATTAAACACTTGGGGGATCTCGACGATGAGAACTATGCGATGACTCCCATGGATAATGGAGGTGATAGTATCTGAGTACGACCTGAGATTATAAATACTGACGCTCATTTCAGGCGTTCCCACTATCTGGCATTACAAAACAAAATGGGCCGACTATTTTCAGAAGATGCAAAATAATCTGCCTAAGCTTCGCCTTCTTCAGGTTGGATCTGGAGAATGGGAAATGGGTGAAAACTTTGACGGTGATGAGATAAGGTGGGCAGAAGAGCCTAGTAAAGATGTGGGCGGAACATACAATAGGTTTGATCCTCCAATTGCGTATCCATACAAGTATTTCAAGAGGAACTGATTTTCTACCCCATGGGTGGATAAACGTCACTTTCCAGGGAATAGTTCCGATGAGAAGCCGGTAGGAGGTCTCTATGATAATGACAAAAGATCTCAGCAAGAGAGAGATCAGTCTAGCTATGATGGTGAGTTTCCTAATTTAATTCTTCGAGCGCTTCTAATGCAAACTTCGGAATTGATGTCGATCATAGAGAATCGGCATTAATGAGTGTATAAATATCTCTCGCTACCCATAGATTATATCGTATGCTAAAAAGACAGAAGCCTTTGCTTTCTCGGAGTACGCAGTGGGTCGTAGAAGGTAGTCAATGTGCACCAATAACAGGTTCTATGAAGAACAATGAATTCAACTCTTACTGTTATGCGTTTCGCGCAATCGAGGGCTTAGAGCTAGTTTCAAATACTACTGCAGAGCTCCACTTCCTTGATGCCACCGTCGCGCATATCTTCATTTTTCCAGATTCAAACCCTTCTTGATCAACTGCGCAAGCTTGATATCTTCAGCTGAAGTAATATCATCCTCCTATTTCCCACATCTAAATGAAACGTTCCCTTCCTCATTAAGCTGCTCTATGACTACTCTCTTCGATTCCTCCGAAACACTGGTCGCTTGTCCCACAGCTTGGGAAGACATGTTGTGCTGAAAGGGGCGGTCTATCGGTTGAAAAGTAGAATGTGTGCGTCCCCTATTGAGAAATCGATCAATCAGTGGTAAGATTACAGGCGACTACTTAAGAAAGTTGATCGATATTTAAGCAATACTCAGTCAATGAAAATTTCTCACTGGCAAGCCATCTTCCTGTGAGGGGTGAATATATTCTGTGATTTTTATGTGTATTTACCTGCTATGAAAGGCATTGCCACCAAGAGATTGATGTGCATTAGAATAGGGGAGATTGGAAGTTTCATTCGATCATTTATTTGCTTAACGATGCTTGTAGAAGCAAACAATGAGCAAACAGAGCCTAGCAGCAAACACTTGCAAAGAATTAATGGCACAACAACAAACATACCTCGTTACGTCAATCATAGCATTGTAACATATAAAGAGTCTTTTTGAATACTTCAAAGGATTTCAGGCAGTGCTGAAGCGTTGAGAGTAGCCATTCACTTTTGAAGTCATAGAAACATCAAGAAGCTCTCACCTGCCAATCTTGGCACAGAAGCGCCGTCAAGAAACTCAGATCAAAAAGTTTGATTACACTGGTAGTTGTTTATGATTTCTATTCAATGGGCTAGGCTTTGTAAATCCTTAGAGTGGAACAGAAGAAATGCAGCTCGAACTGCCTATTACCAAAGTCAGAGGTGAACGCAGAGATCGCAATAATTACTTAATTTTTCAGTGCTGAAATGGCAAATTAGCCAATACATGCACGGCTACCGGGCTGAAGTTTATGATATTTTATTTCAACAAAAGTGAGCCAATTTTAACGAACTCGCTATACTGGCTGCGTCTGCTCATCTAGCAAGCCACTTCCGGCCAGCTCAAGCCACGAACACTCCTAGTGGGATGTCAAGAATGTCATTCCAACTTTTTACAGACCTCAGGTTCTTGATATAACTCTTAAACCCTTTCTTGCTATGGTTACAAGCTCTAGATGGTGATGTCTTGCTCTCCGTAACCCGATAAAGTCTACCGCCCTCTCGAGAATCAAGGTACCCGCAATTGCCTCCCAGCTTCTCAGCTCATACGCTAGCCAGCATACAAGCTAAGACTTGCACATATAGTTCTATAAAGGAAGACTTCGCAGCAGCTCAAATCCAGGTTTCATCTGACCCATTATTGTTTGCAAACATGCTGTTGCTTTGCTCGCTCCTCCTTCCCTACGACTGTAATTTCGGATTTGATTAGCTTCGGTGCAGGTAAACAAACCACTTCAAGAAGCGCCCGGTCCCCTTGCAGTAACATGAGACGATCTCGAATCTGCCTCCTCTTTGTGTTTCCTTGAAAGAGCATCAACCAAGGTCTGCTACTCCTTCCGCACTTCAAATATCACAAGTGTAACATCAAAAGCATTTGTGTCAACAACTGTCACATAATTCGTGATTACCGCAAGTGACACTTCTGACCTCGGGAGAGTCATTCCAACATTGCAGAATGGGTTTTCGCTTTTGTGAACATCCAAAGCAGTGAGCTCTTATGATCGATGGTACATTGGCATGTTTAACCCTAATATCTGCCTAGCCACTAAGCTCTGCGAACAGCACTACCGCTGCAAGATTAGACAACGCGGTCCGACGGATATTTGCAATGCGTAGAGTCGAGCAACCAAGTACTCGACCTGGGGTGTTTTCATGATGTCGACGTTGTTGCCGGATAGGTGGGTGCATGTGGAAGATCTGACAGCACGCCTCTAAATGTGAGGAACCAATTTTTATTCATTTTGCATAACCCGATTTGCAACCGAAATGTCTTCAATGAATGTCCTAGAATTTGTCATTAGCGCGTCAAGTAAAATGATTGTCGTGTTGAGTTCTTGGATGGTAAAGATTCCATACCGAAATGCTGCGGACGATGTACTTACCGGGTCACCTTTGATGATACTTTCCATGCATCTTGTTACCTTTTTGGAGGGGGGGGATCTGGAAGTCCTGATCCGGTGTAAAGTTAAATTGACTAAGGTTTGTTCGAACTTTGATGTAATTTTAATATATCCTATTGTTTGCTAATACTATCCAATGGATAACAAAACCACCAGAGAAAGAACAGACCTGACTAGCCCCTTTTCGTTCTTGCAACTAAGCCTAGCTGTTCTCTCCATCACTACCTGTGCTCCTGACAGGTTTCTACCAATTTTGGGGGTCGTTTCTTGGGGTATTGCATCCAAGCAAATGCCCATAAGCTTCACCTGATGACGAGAACATTAATACACGTAATCTTGGTTTGGCATTGAGTTCTTTCATATCTGTCATTGTTCCCATTTTTTCAAACATACTGGTATCATTCACAGTATTCTTCATCAACAGGGGAGCTGGGCATATATGCTCACAGTCATTTCCCTGGATATCCGCGACTTCCGTTGTCTATTCAGAGGGGCTTGGGCGATTGGAGAATAACGCAAAGCCATTCAGAAAACAAGACGGGATGATATCAATCGCCTCTTCATAGGCACTCCTACTGTCACTATGGGCAAGATCATATTCATTCACTGAAAACTCGTTCCATTGTCGATCCCGCTAAGCCTTTCTCTCATCTTGGACAGCAAGTTCGAGACTATGAAAGGTTTGGACATTACGAAATTCTACAGCAACACCTGTTAGCATGATGATTCACTTCAAACCAATCTTTTGGAGACTTACAATTCCGTTATGTAATGCCACTTGAACCTGCTCCTCTCGGGCATTAGCAGTAATTGCGATGATCTCAAGATGCCTCACGATCTTTCCAGATTGTTGCAATGCTCGGATCTCCCGACTGCAAGTGAGACCATCCATGACAGGCATTTCCCAATCCATCAGTATGATATCTAATTTCTTCGCGTCTTTCACCGGCTCATGCCAGCAGGAACATTGTCTCAATATCTCTAAAGCCTCTAGCCCATGGTTGGCCACGTAGACTATGCAGCCGGCCTTTTGTAATTGCTTCTCTAATATCCTCTGATTGACCACATTGTCTTCGACTAACAAAACGTGCATAGGCTTCGATCCGCCATAGTAAGATCCATCGAATGATACTGGTGTTAATTTTGGGCGGATATCTTTTCGTGGTTTAAAACTACGTCGTACCTTGACGTAAAATCCGAACGTGCTTCCCTGGCCTAACTTGGAAGATAGTCCAATCCTACCTCCTTGCTTTTCGGCAAGCTTCTGAGAAATGAACAATCCCAAACCAGATCCACCATATTTTATAGAAGTTTTCGAATTGGCCTGCTCGAAGCGAGTGAAGAGACGAGGGATCTCGTCAGCACGCATGCCAACTCCTGTATCTGTGACTGCGCATGTTAAAAACACAGGTTCACCAGAGCCCCACTCAGGATTTAGCGTCAAATCTTCAACCTCGTTCCCGCATGGTACCCAGTAAAGCTCCTTGCTGAAATTCTTCTCTGGATCAACAAGAGTAGCACCGTAAGTGACTGTGATCTTTCTCTTTGGTTCACCTCTCGTAAACTTAATCGCATTTGTTAGTAAGTTAATCAAAATTTGGTTCACACGCGAAGAGTCAAACATGACTAAGTCGATATTATTGGCGCCGAAGGAAGGTTGAGCTATTGTTTTGATTGAGATATCGTGGGACGTTAAATCCGCTTCAAACATTCTGACGACCTGTTCCAGAATCTTTGCTGGATTAGCAGAATGCGGCGAAATGGACAGCATCATATACTTGAGCTTCGAGAGTGTCAAGACATCATCCACGATACGCTTTTGATGACTGGCACACATAGCTATCGTATGGGCGGCCTCGACATTGCTTTTCAAAATTTCAAGAGTATTTGTATGTGATAAATCTTTGTAGGAATTTGATATCATGTCGGCACATTGGAAGATGGCGGAAAGAGGATTTCTCATCTCATGAGAAACAACATCAATGAACTCCTCTTGTTGACGTTTGGCCGCGCGTGCTTCCTCGGCATTTCTGGCTTCCGCTGCTTCGGCCCATTTTAGCTCAGAGATGTCGGTGAAGCAAGCCATGATGGATTGTACTTCACCATTAACAATATATGGGAATGCCAATGATAGCACACAAGCGTGCTCGGCTTCCCCAGTGGGTGGCACGAACATACGCTTGAGCCGTGATGTAGTCTCAATGTGAGAGGATCCATCATGAAGTTGTACCCAAGCTTGTAAAGTTTGAGACCTATCTTCTTCAATCAAGACGTCAAGAAAGGAATAGCTGTACTGCGGTTCCTCAGGTCCCGGATGGCCAGTGATTCGGTAGTACATATCATTGGCCCAGAGGATTTTACCTTCAGTCGATAATTGCAGCATACCAACCGGAGCGTTCTGTGCCATATATCTGATTTGTCTCTCACTTTCAGCTAGTTCTTTTTCTAGCCGATCAGCCCTCCGCCTTGTTTCATCAGCGCTAGCCAAGGCAGATGCAATTGATGAGACCCTCGAGGCAATAGCATTTATGAATTGATAGTAGGTATCGTCAATTGGTCGGCGAGAGTTGGCGCCAAGTATGAGATAGCCAAAGATACGATCAGCACTCGAGATTGGAAGTATGCTAAAATGCGTCGATGGTTCGTAAGCTTCGGTAAAATCATCTTTGTGGCCACGCCATTCGACTCCCTCAAATCTTTCATCAACAGAATGAGTCGAAATCTTATTGCTTGTTTTATGCAACAATGGAAATAGGGCAATGCAGCTGCTGAGTTCAGCTTCCGGCACGGCGAGTGGGTGGTTCTCAGGGAAGCCCAGTTGACTCCGCAGATAAACCGCAGACCCAGAAGAACTTTGCTCGTCTACCTGATATAACATTGCCATGGGGATATCTAGTGGATTTGACTCTAAATGAGGCATAACATGGCTAGCAAGTGTCCTTTGTTGCAATCCAGTTGGGATCTCCAATGATCCCAACATCGACTGTCTTCTCTCGCTGAGCTTTTGGGCAGTAACTTCAACTGCATCCACGTTTCAGTAATTGCTAGCCAAAAGAATAGCTGAGGGCATAATAACGAATTAAATTAGACTTGAAAACAGAAAGCACAAGATTAATGAAAAAAATCGCATACCAAATTCAATAAACTCAAAAACTATCTCTTCAATATCTAAGTTGAAGTTCGACAATCAAATAGTATCTTGAGCTTCAGTACAACATTCTTCTATCCCAATCAGGTTGGAAAGTTGTATTGTCTCAAAATCAGATAGTCAAGAAGTCATTTTGATATGCGATGATTTACTCCATCCATCGCATGAATGGATGCGTTTGAGGAAGAGGAAAAGTGGGATGTAAATTTTAGGGACGGAAATGGGTTTCAAGGCTGCAAAATCTGCGAAACAAATACGAACCTACAGAATTATAAAAGCCTGCAACTGCTCCATCCTCCCTTCGGACTGGATTAAAGCTTCCCGTAAAATATGTCTCCTCTTTGAACCCGTTTCTCTCCACCATCAAAGGTATCTCATTAACGTCTGCTGCAAGCTTGCTCGTCTCTGCATGAATGAAAACCCCCTTTATGTCATTCCAAATTTCTGGGAAAGCTAACTCAAATGGTTTGCCCATCAATGCTGGATGTGTTTTGCCGGACATTTCGATGAAATTTTCATTGTAAATTGCAACTCTCTCAGGTCCCCTAACATGATGCTGTCAGATTGTTCAAATTTGAGTAGAGAAATTTCATCTTTCCATCATACCAATATAAACAAGCAGGTCTCGAATCCGCAAAAGTTGTGCAAGTGTGAAGTCGAAGGGCAAGACCCCATGATTCTAATGGTCCGAGGTGTGTTGCAGCCCAATTTGTATCTTTGAAAAATTGGACATGTTCGGAGTTAGGTAGATCTGAGGTCCAGTCTGCTGGCTTTGGGATTGGAGAAGGTATCGTGGATGAATATAAGACTTCGGCGGTGGTGGCTGTTGTGTTTGAAGAATGCGTTTTCGAGGAATTTGGTATGGAACTTTTGTTCGTATCTGCTATGTGAATATCTTCAAGAACATCTCGAATTTCTGCAATGTCTTGAATGGTAGGCTTGACATTCCCATTACCTTTGCCGTTGAGGATCACCATGGTCGAAGCAGACCACCAAGCTCAATGCCAGAGATCATTCATGCCTCTACTCTTTGAGGTCTAATAACTTCAGTTTGTAGAGATTTCAGTATCGAGATTGTTCGTAATGTTCTGACATCAACTTTGATTGTATCTCAATATGGACTTTATTCATGCATGGACTATCGGAAAGGCTCGATGGGGATGCGATAACCGCTTAAAATTGCACTTTCTAGACCCACCCACATGCGGATAACCTTCTAGGAAACATGCCTCAAGGGTTTCCGAGTGGAACACAACATGTTAAGTGCAACCTCCGAGCCTCCGTATTACTGGAAAAAGAAATTTTGATGAGTAATCACGAACGGTTAAATCGGAAATACTGACAAATGATTTGCTTCTATGGACCACCAGCCTGGTGCTGGTTTTTACATATACAATCGCGTTTATTCCCCAAAATGGAGATAATTTTTTATCCAAGCACGAGCTGAAGAAGCTGTGCGCAGTCACAAAGTTTTCCCATGACTCGAGCGACCTTGTTAAAACATCTGTCGCACGATGATTACTTTCAGACTGGCACATCACACTCGTCTCTCGCCAGCTCGCCACTCACGCCGCCCTTCATCTAGTGCAGCCCTTGACTGGTACGTATCTTGTAGAGACTCAAACAGCAATCTGGAATGAACGATCTGCAATGAAGAATCTCTGTAAAGGGATCGCGCCTCGCCCCCCTAATGTCTATTCTTCGAATTCCATTCAATGACCCGAAGAGTTTGTTGCCTACTGATCCTAACCGGCCATGAAGTTTAAAATTTGTAGAAAATTGAAGCTGTGACATTTGAAATTCAGTGCTTTGTTTTGACCTGAAGTGCTACATACAGGCCATTAACTACTTTCAATATCGAGCATCGTCGTAGGTGCTGTAAAGGCCTGGCCAATCACGTGAAAGAGGAGCCACTAGACCAAGAATGCGTTGTAGTATTCAATGGCAACGGCTTTTTATTTCCCAAATTCTAGGATCTTCATTGGTGAAAGCTTTATTAAGCTGTTAGTTTCGAATTTCAATTTGGGCTGCATGGCAATGGGTACATCACCAGAAGAGACGGGAGACGCTTAGTACTTCCCGGTCCGACAGTATTTTGAAGGTTGCTGGAGACATGTAAAGAAGCAGAGACATTCAAAAGTTTCCTTTCAACGAATGACACTAAAATTCAGCAATAGTCGGGAAAGCAGTATTTTGGGAAGGTATTGCATATCATACCATGATTACCATCGTGTTTACGCGTGTCCATCATCAGGAAAAGTGTTCCAAGAATATGTTCATCTGGTGTGGGAAGCTGCAGATGATATTGACCTGAAAATTAGTATATGTGAGAGGGATATCGGAGGAAGGTCCAAATGTTGCTTGGTCTGGGGTAGGAATAGTGTATATTTGGGCGACATTGCATAGCTTAATTTCTAAAGTCGTTGAAGATATCTTCTAGAAGAATACTTGAAAGCCTTGGATTACGTGGATCTACGGTGCAGTAGCATTTAATGTTAGTTCGCAATCAAAACGTGCAATACCACAAAAGCAATCATTTTCTTTAACAGCAATCACGATCGGGTATGTTCTCTAAGCTTTGCCAGTGGCATTGAAATACTCCAGTTCTCGGAGAAAATGGCGTGCATAGATTGCCTTACTGCATGCTTCATGACTCAGTTGAGGTACTGTTCATAGCACAACATCGTATTACGATCGGCTATAATTACCTCGCTCGGTATTTACGTATTTAAAAGAAGCTTACTAATTGTGCTGATGATGCAACTGCAACACAAGTCCACTACATGGATATTACTCGCTAAGCAATTTAGTCACATGTAATCTATCTAGGTAAGCATCAAACACCAGTGTAAGTTCGAAAGCTCCCTAACTCGTTGTTATTCCATGTTCCAATGTACAGCTGGTCCTATTCATTTGACAAGGACTAATGATCCAGAGCTGGTGGGATGTTGCAACGTTCAAGGGCCTGGCCTCAATTGCTCATAAAAGTAATATGAATTCAATCCTTTCCTGTTCGCGGACAACGAACCATATGTTGAGCACCTTCGTATGTCAGTTTCCTTTTTACACTGGCTCATTATGTTTTATCTTATTCTAGACTCTCCTTAGTATTAGCATATGTAACTCATATGCCCGCAGGGATTCTTCATGATTGCGATGTGATTATGGTCTTTGATCCTCTGGAATTAGTAGTGTCAAATGCTGAAAAGATTTCTAGCTTCGTACGGACGGTACATCCAGCTAATGATCAATCATAATCGAGGATCGAAAACTGGATAATGATTTTCTTCTTTTTTTTCTCACATATCACTGAATCAGAGGTCGGGCTGACGTCTTGATGATTCTCTGTGAAATCAAATGCCAAGTCTCCGAAGTAGCCTCCTCCTTCTAAGAGTTAGTATCATGCCATGATTCTTCTCGGAAGCGTCGAAATGTCCCTAAATACTTAGAGAGTGAGAAAAGCATTAGTTGTAAGCATAATTTCCCCCGAATTTCCCAACTTCTCTCCCATTATATGGCCCTTCCACCTGACATTTGCCCAAAACACGAGGTTCAGTTCACTGTTTTGCCTCAAATTTCTCAAGCTACATCGTCCAAATGGTATAAATACACTTTTCTTATTTAATTTGGGTTGAACGGCCCATTTGATAAGGATTAGTCAAAGATGATTCATGCTAAAGCTTTTCTCACGTATGTAGAACCATAAGTTTGGCATATCCAAGTTATCTCCCTCACAGCTTCGATAGAATTTCGTCAACATGATACTGCTTTAGGGTGGCTGAAGCACCTTGACCGGTTTCTGGCTATAGATAGGCATGGCGACTCCCGACGAATTTCCGCTAATGTACTTGCGTAAAGAGTGTTCAACTGAACCGGATAAGTATACCATCGGTACCAAATATTGCTAGTTCAAATTTAGTGACTCCTAGCTCTTGCTTATAATGGTGCAATTGAGATCATAAAAATGAGAGTTTAGAATAAAAAAAGGGAAAATAAATGTCGCCGTTACACGTATTGCTGAATCAAGTTAAATTTCAATGCGGCATATACCATGTGCAATTAGAAGATAGCGACACTATTCCAACTAGATAGAACGATGGTGGCTCAACAAATCGTACATCTGCCGAATCTATAGTTTGACGTCTCTGAATGAAGTGAAACAAGCATAGGACAAAAGATCGATTGCTGTGAGATAGACTTGAATGATAGAAATAACTTTAGAATGAATGTCAACGGGCCCGAAAAAGCAGTCGGGGCCAATTATACCACCTCGGGGAAACCATCAAATTATTTTGCCCTAGAACCATTGTTGGTATGCAAAATTGACTAAAAATTCTGAAAGGGGTTTGCCTGATTACCAATATAGGTGTATAAATTAAGCGGATTTAAGGAATAATTATCTCGTCTCACTCGTCTATCTCAAGTGGGCTGCCGGTAGCTCTAATATGAGATAGCGGAAGCACCCCACCGCCAAGCTATCGGGCTTGTGGGCTTGCAATTCCCCCGACTTATTGATTGTCATTCTGCAGACACAAGTCTCTATCAACTCAACAATTTTTGATATCGAACCTCAATTGGTATTATTCTAACATTAACATTTCAGAGAGGAAATTCTTTACTCTAGGCCTTATGAAAGCTGGCTGATTCAAACTAAAGAAAGAGAAGCGCATATTCCATCACGAAACGCCAATCCTTGCTTGGACCCATCGAATCCATTGCAACAGCTCTCATTTCGGAAAGCAATAGCTATCCACGTTTAATCAGATGTCGACATAAGATCTGTTCTTCTCAAAAATAGCTCGGCAAAGCTCCAATCCCTATCGCATATCATTGATCAACTACAATGGGACAATTTACCCTTCAAACATGGCTCCTGTGGCTAGGAGCTTTGGGCGCAATAGCTCAATCGCCATATCGACCACAAGAACCAATTAACGATCCTCATAAATATGCAAAAGCATGTCCGGACTATAAGAAATATTCGACCTTCAGGCATGGGCCAGTATCTGATGGACCTATGGAATTGCCTTTTCAACGGCCTGCTGAGGAATGTCGAACATTCTCCTCTCCTTTGGTGGAGAAGGTTATCGATGATATGTCACTCAAGATGATCAATAAGGACCTCGCGAGACTGTTCGAAAACGCTTTCCCCAATACTCTCGATACAACTGTACGATGGCACGTCGACGGAACCACAAAGCATACGGAACTGAAGGCAAGGAGTGCTCAAAGCAATCAGAAATGGCAGGGAGCGCAGTCATTCGTGGTTACGGGAGACATTAATGCGGAGTGGCTCAGAGACTCTACAAACCAATTGCTACAGTATCAGCCTTTGTCAAACAAAGATCCAGCTATTTTCAATCTTATATTGGGAGCCATCAATACGCAAGCAGAGTATGTTATACAGTCGCCATATTGCAACGCATTTCAACCTCCCCCGCCCTCGAAGCTTGCTGCGTCGCAAAACGGACAAGATGATAATGTCCACCCCGCATACGAACCGTCTTTCGTCTTCGAATGTAAATACGAGCTAGATTCCCTTGCCAACTTTCTGGCTTTAGGAAACGCCTTCTACAACCACACTGAATCGACTAACTTTATCAATTCACGGTGGTTGACCGCACTAGATACCCTTCTCATGGTCATTGAGCAACAATCCGAATCCAGCTTTGATTCAAAGACTGGCCGTTTCCAACGTAATGCTTACACGTTCAGCCGCCGAACCGACCAGGGAACCGAAACTTTACCACTGTCCGGTGTTGGAAACCCATTGAATTACGGTACAGGCTTGATAAGAAGCGCATTCCGCCCTTCGGACGATACTACGATTTTAGGTTTCTTCATCCCAGCAAATGCGCAGATGTCCGTCGAATTGAAACGCACCGCCGAGATCCTCAAAGTAGCCAAACGTTCCGATCTAGCTCAAACTCTCGAGAAGCGCTCACAAAGTATCAAAGATGGCATTATGAAGCACGCCGTCGTACAACACAAGAAATGGGGTAAAGTATTTGCATATGAGGTAGATGGCTATGGTGGACAAATCCTCATGGACGATGCCAATGTGCCTAGTCTCCTCGCCCTGCCAATTCTCGGTTTCTGCAGCAATGACGACCAAATCTATAAAAATACCAGAAAAATGATTTTGTCTAAAGAAGGAAATCCATACTATCTCGAAGGGAAAGCATTCAAAGGTATCGGAGGTCCACATATCGGCCCTGAAAATGCATGGCCTATGTCTTTACTGTTACAAGCCATGACTAGTAATAATGATGATGAGATCATGGAGTGTTTGAACTTAGTTTTGAAAGCGAGTAGATTGGGACTTATTCATGAGAGTATCAATGTCAACCGTATACAAGAGTATACGAGGAGTTGGTTTGCATGTATGCCTGCATTTTCTCTTTCCCTTTCCGTCTTCATGTCTCTTATAGGACTCATCGCATATGGTAAATCCAGATACTAACATCTCTGAAGGGGCTAACTCAGTCTTTGCACAAACAATCCTCGATCTCGCAAAGCGGAAACCCCATCTTTTGTTTGGGGAGGGCGCTGATCCTTATGACCTCGAAACTTGACTCTTTAATCGTTAAGAAGAGGCTTGTATGTGCATAAGGTATGGAAGCAATGGCCAATTTATGATCGGAGTTATAGTTATGGAGGGAGTTTCTGGGCGACTTGTCGGATTAGCTGGATCATGCTTGTTGGCGAAGCAAGGCAAATTATATGTATTTGATATTCTACAAAGAAAAGTTAGATCTGCATGCAATATTTACAATGTTTGCATGTCTTGCATGCGAATACAGTGATCTAGTTTTATTATGTTTGTTTGCTACCAATGCATTTGGATCAAATCTATCCGCTATCACATAACCCCTATGATGCTCAATTCAGCTCGCTATCAGATGTCGTCAACAATCACTCCCTTAAGTTCCCCAGAAACACTATTTCTTCCCAAAAAACGCCATGATATTTCCCTGTCCCTTCTTTGGTGCATCCTTCTTGGGTTTAGTGGAGACAGGCGCTGCTTTAGCTTTAGGTCCTGGAGCAGGCTCGTCTTCCGAAAATGATTCCCAGGCTGCTTCTTGTTTCGTTACTGATATCTCGGTTAGTAAAGTACGCATGGAAAGGAGAATAAAATTTGTGAGTAACCTACCTAAATAGCCATCTTCATCCTTCACAGTTCTCTTCTTCATAACTCTTCTTCTACCTCTTCTTCGTCCACTACTTGTAGTTGCGACAGGTTCTTCTTCCTTAGTCTCTTCGGGTGCTTTTTCCTCTTCTAATTCCTCGGCGGGTGTTTCAGGAGCTGGAGAGGGTGCTGCCTTTTCTTCTTCTTCTTCTTCTTCGTCGTCATCTTCCATCATTTTCCTTAATCTCTCCTCTGTTGCTTTCCTGGAACTTCGATCTTGAGCCTTGGTTTCTTTACTGACAGGCACTGGCATCCATGTATCTTCTTCATCATCGTCCGAGACATCTTTCATCGTTGAATCGTCCTTCGCGCTCGATTCTGTTTCCTCGATTTTTGCTTTCTTAGGCTGAGTTTTCGCGAACGCCTTGAAAATGCTACTTGATTCGCGCTTCAGATTTGCAGGAGGAGCAGGTGTTGATTCTTTACTTGAAGGCGCAGTTGTGGATTCGACTTTTGTAGACTCTGCTTGTGGCTTTGGCTTGGTCTTTTCTTTTCCATTGCTGCCAAAAAAATCTTTGGCGTTGGATGGCTGTGACTTGGATTCGGGCTTTTTGGAGGACGAAGATGATTCAGGAGCCTCTTGGACTTCATTGAGTTTGGATTTCGCAGTCGCAGGTCTGGTTGGAACAGATGCTTGTGTGGCAGCTGCAATATGTGGTGCTTTGCGGGTACGGCGTTTAGCATTTGGATTGGTAATTATTCCATATATATGGTAGGATTCGAGGGAGTCTTCGGATTTGGCGAGTGTTTGGATTTCTCGGGTCGAATCTGAGAGCAATTGGAGCTCCTACAAGTTGTTAGTACTTGGAGAGTTTGGATATAGAAGGTGTTCTACCTTCAATGGATGAGGCCCTAAACTATATATATGTATTGAGGAAATATGCTCAAATTGAGACCGTATTGCTGTAGGTTGTTAGTTACGAAGTATGGCTTGCCAAAGGCGGGGTTCCCACTTTCCAAATCCTCCTCTTGAGTCAATGTTATACTCAATGTAGAGCCTTCGCCGGTACTTCCTTCGACCTGTGGCATTGAGCTTCCGACAAATGGACTGCTCTGCATATAATCATCTTCGCCATCTTTTTGCGCTTCAATCTCTGTGGGTGCTTCTTTTCTCTTTGTTCCACCAATGAGATAAGTTGCATGAATTGTTCCTGGTTTCTTTGCATTCTGTACTCGATGAAACTCAAACAACATTCTGTCAAAATGTTAGTAGAAGGCACACTACAAAGCTCAGAAACGACATACTCCTTTGCTGTATTTACATGGACCTTGAGCACCCGACTAAGCAGTCTATAAGTGACCTAAGAACTTTCAGTTAAAATAATATAACTCCACAAACTATTGCTTACCACTTTGTCTTCTGTCAAGATACTCGCTGCAAGATAACTTTTAAAATCGGCCATTTTGTTCAACTTTGTGGTTGTCTCAAAGGTTGCTGGAGCTGTTATCTGATTTATTTTCAAGGTTACGGCAACTGATAAACTAGAAGTCGCGACGCGTCTGTCAACCACTTTACGCGAAATTTCCAGGATGTCATCTCCGTCAAGAAGAAAGAATGCGACAAGCAAGACAGTCACCCCCAAAAAATCGACAAAAACTTTTATCGAAGAAGCTATGAATATTAGAGGGCCAAAGGATGATTCTTTTGATATAGCAGATTCAACGGATTGGTTGGGGACGCCACTTTCTAAATTCGCAGATGTCGATTCTTTATTACGATGTCAAGTCTGTAAGGACTTCTTCACTACACCAATGATCACTTCTTGTTCCCACACGTTTTGTTCACTTTGTATACGAAGATGCCTCAATAATGACTCGAAATGCCCGACATGTAGATCGAACGACCAAGAAGTCAAACTGAAATCAAATGCTGCTATCGAGGATTTGGTGGAAGCTTTTAAAAGGGCGAGACCGGCGGCACTGGGATTTGCGAGGAAACCTGTGGTGGAATCTATTGTTACATCTCCAAAAAGGAAGCGTGAAAGATCAGATCTTGATGGATTCGAAGAGCAAACAAGTAAAAAAACGAGGGCTTCGACTCGCCAGGCAACAAGACGACTCGAGAGCACGGAGGCAGCACAGGAAGCAGTGATAGTTATTGACGAAGGGGACAATGATGCAGATTTCGAACCTGGTAATTGGCCATGTAGCTACTTTATAATTCCACGGACAGTGGCTAACCTTCTTCCACAGATGATGGTCTTACTGCATGTCCGGTATGCAATCGACGGATGACAGCAAAAAGTGTTGAAGCTCACATTGGGAGGTGCCTTGCGGAATCCGAAACTACTCCTCAATCTACGAGTATTCTATCGAAACCCTCAATTCCATTATCTCAGCCAGTCAGACGGCCGGAGCGATTACCCGTCGTCAATTTTAGTTTAATCAAAGACCAGGCCTTAAAGAAAAAGCTTATAGATTTAGGGATATCGGCCGGTGGGGGGAGGGAAATGATGAGGAAGAGATTAACAGAGTATACGACCATATGGAATGCCAACTGTGATGCAAAAAATCCCAGGAGTACGGCGCAGTTAAAGAGGGATCTCGATTCTTGGGAAAGGACGCTGGGATCAAGAGCACCACAACCAAGCGCATTATCCGCTCATATCAAGGATAAGGATTTTGACGGGCAAGCATGGGGAGAAGAACATAAAAATGGCTTTAAAGATTTAATAGCTCAGGCTCGTCAAAAAGTTGCGAAAAATAAGCCTTCTGAAGAGTTAGAATCGGACTCTTTAGCATTTATGACAGTGCTACCGGCATCTAGTCAAGTCTCATCAGGTATTGCACTCAGTGGGGATGTTGGGAAGGGGCGGGAAGATTTGCTGCCAGAGATTCAGCGCGAGCGGATATCTGAAAATAGCCCGATACCACCAATGCCAGGAGCATCAGAAGCCAACAGTCCACTACCTAATGGGCGATTTTTCTCAGAAAGTGCAGGACTACCGGATTACATGATGGCTGCTCCACTATCATCACAATATGATAAAAATCTTTCAATAACGCATATACAAGAGCGGCAAGATGCATTTGCAGGCGCAGGAGCAGATATGAATAAAAATGGGCCAATGCAGCCATAATAGATGAAACTAATATATAAGATACCCTTTCTCAAACTTTGAATCCTTTCAACTGCCTACTTTGTTTCCATATGGAGTATCTCCTGTGTGCTTTCATAGGTCTAGCAGATTCATAGCCATATGAGATCTACAGTAGTTCCATCGCCTTGAAACCTATACAAGTCATTCATCTTATATCTCCCCCAAGATCCTGGAACAATTTTTCATATCGACTCCATATGTACGAATGCTCTGTGGATAATGCAATGAAAAAACTTGGAAGTTTCCGCACCCAGGCCTTTGGGGAGAGTGAGAGGACAAGGTGCCGATACGTTGAGATCTATTAAGAAGGTTTGAACTTCTTATCATCTTGCTGTTAAGATGTTCTAGAAGGCTAAAAAGTTTTATTTTCCATGAAAATATCCTTTCATTATTATTTATGTTCCTACCGTATCAAATGTTTCCTATCCTCCGTCTCTTTTCAATATGGCCGTGGAATATTCCGGGCCGTGACTACAAGTAATGCTCTATCCAGGTCCCGGTCACGCTCCTCCCCCAATTCCCACCTTCTACGTCCACCCGTTCCTCCCAACGCAAAGCCCTCACCTTTATAATCCTCAAAAGCCTCAACATCATCACCAATTACCACTATGACTTAGTGGTAATTGGGATACTCCGGATTTGATCTCCGCGGATACCTGGTTCAAACCCATGGATCCATTTCATAGCAAAGTCCTATGATTGACTCGAATTCTGAAGATTTCTTGAGGCCAATACGTGGTTTAGATCCATGAATCAAACATATACCCTGTTTCTACAAGAGTAGTCATCATGAGGTTAAAATATTAAAATGGTTCGAATCCATAATTATAAGGGTGATGGCGAACAATGACCTCCCCTTTGCCCTTTATCCATAGTACAAAACTATGTTGATATCAAATCGACTCAAGAGAGTTTGATTATTACCCCGGAGCAGACGTGCTTCTGTGGGACCTCAAGATTCTTGAGTGTGGGCGAGAGGATGTACACTACAAGAGTAGTGGAACCTCTTTTGCTGGTTTGGATTTTTGGTATATTTTTTGAGGAGGGGGGAGAGGATGGAATAGCAACAGGTAAGTAAGAGGCTATCAAAGATTTTTTAAGTGATGAATGTTAGGTTGTACTTGTACTTGAAACATTAATGAATGGTTCATTGAATACATGATAGTTACAATCCCTCATCGAAATCTTTTCTATGCAACGTCTTTGATATTTTTGGTTGCTGAGAATGAAGCTTACAGAAAACTTCAACAAGGGGGATTATTCTGTGTATCAAATGCAGAGATTTGCAAGATCAACATCGCAATTTGAAACTATCCCATTGCCCGAGCGTGTCGAATCTGGCGCTGTTCTCGGCGAAATGCCTAAGTTAAGTGTTCAGTGTCATTCAAGACTCAATTCGATGTAATGAAGACAGCGCGGTAGCCCGAGCATCTTTCTAAATATTTCCAGAGGCTTGGAATACAAATATCTGCTTCTATTGAGGGGCTCTTAGGCAAGTGAAATGGACATGTATCAAATGGTTCTTCTCTATTTCGTTGTTTCTCTCCTTTCTTCGCCTTTTCCAAAAACAGACCGTCTCTTATTGAGTAGACTGTGGATCTGGATGGGAGATTTGTTTCTTATGTGATGAGTGATGAGCTCGGTAACATGATTCATTGCGTAGAGCAAGCATTTAGAATTGATGGGAATACCTGTGATTGCATTGATAGATGGAAAAGTGAGTGCAATAATTGTATTTTTTGTATGGCGAGAAAGACGAAGATTTGAAGATAGTGTCGAATATGTATGTATGTATGCGATGTCTTTCGTTAATACATAATGAGTAGTCGTCCAGCAATCAATGAAAAGAGCCGAGAGTTGTAGATTAGTTCATTTTAGAAACGGTTATGGCAGTTAGGAGCGTGAGGGTTGAGAAACTCTAGGTATTGATATATAACTGTGAGATTGATTCATATTCGATTGAACGGCTATTTTGTTCATGATTTGGATGGAATAAACATTGAGAAATCTGTGATTCCCGAGTAGAAATGTGATGACAATGTATATAATTTTGAAATGCAGGGGATTTTTGAAGGGTGGAAGGGGAGACGAGAGATACAAATTATGATGGGATCACAGGGAGCTCGCTTGATAAACAATTTATGGGTAGAAAATTTCCTCACCGTGTCACTTGTAGCTTCCGGCAATCCAGTCATAGATAGATGACCACATCATTGTTCTCAAACAGATTTGCTCTTGATATTTGATTTCGTGTTATCTGAAGAAAATCATATCCGATTTAACTATTGACGCCCTATATGTGAAACCCCAGTAAAAAAGATCCAATCTACAAAGAAAAAATGATACAAATACATCAGGCGTGCTCTGGTATTGGTTCTGGTTCTAGAGACATTCGTCGTAAACCCTGTGTACTCTCAACAACAACTTCCTTTTCTTTCTGAGCTTCTCTCGCCTTTCGTTCCACTTCCTCCAGTTCATCCAACTTGCGCTTTGTATCTGCAGCCTCCTTTCTTTCTTTCTCCTCCTTGACCAAACGTTCTTTCTCTTCAATCTTTCTCGTCTCTTCCTTCTCCATAGCCTCCAGTTCATCATCCACCTCGGTCTCATCCACCACATTCGTTTGTCCAGGCTCAGCAATAATATCTCCGACCTCATCAACTTGTCCCATTTGCTCCCTCAATTGATCAACCACATCGTCCACTCTCTCCACCCCACCAATCTCCTTGTTGAGACTTGATAATACCTTTGTACTGGATTCCATGACTCGGACCAGATCAACTTGATCCGCTGCTTGCTCTATCTTGGAAAGCACTTCTTCCAACTGTGATAAAGTAGCATGTCGATTTACGAGAGTACTTTCGGCACATTTCTTCGACCTCAGGGCTGCCAGGGCCGACACGCGGTTTTTCTTTGCAACGGCTTCTTTTGCTGTGCGCTCCATGATGTCCACTTTCTCAGCGAACAATTTTGTTTGAATCTCAAGATCAGCAATCAAAGATTTTAATGATGCTATCGAGGTATCCTCTTGAGTTATGGTTGGAGTCTTTGAGTCTGTAGGTGCTTTCAGCTTGATGGTTTCGCCATCACAGGCTATAATTTTCTTGTCTCTTGCAAGAAATTTCAAGAAAGCATCCATATCCACATCTGAAAGAGGATGCTCCCCGAGAACATTGCCAAACTCCTCCTTGAACATTCTTCTGGAATATATCCTTCCCACCCTCCCTGTCTTTGTACCACTTTTCCCTGAAAATACTTTTGCTGCTTCCTCGACATTTCCAAGAATGACCAATTTACCCCCCGGCAGCTTGCCTCCTCCAAAAGATATGCCAATTTGCTTCAATCCCCATCCTACTATATCCCAAGGCTTTATAGTCCAAGACCTGTTGTATATACTGTCGGTAGCATTCATGAACTCTCCCAGGGGCATTAACTCTTTCTTTGCGACGGCTTCCTGCACGACGACCCCTAGAGATAAAGGTCTTCCCCATTCGTTCGTATCTAATGCGCGCAATAATTCGTCATCGGCCCTCAAAATCAGTAAATCGGGACTCGACCCTTGAGATGGCATAACTCCAGCCCTTGCTGCCTTTGCCAGTGCCTTTTGCCATGCTTCGATATTTGCTTGGTAGCCATCTGGATTTAACGTCTGCTGTTGACGGAAGTCAGAGTACAAGGCTGCAAGTCTTGCTCTGGATGGCGGTAGTTAGTATTTTGGTGTGGAAGCTGAATGTAGGACTGCGGGGAAGAAACTCACCGACGAAACTGGGGCTCATTATCAAGAAGGTAATTGAATAGCTCACTCATGGTGAGCTAGAGACGCTGCTATTTTGCATGAATCTAAGATAGTAGAAATTGAGATGATTGTTGTGCAAGGTTGTTGATTCTTATCGTAAATCCTTATCAGTGACGGGTTGTGAAGTGACGAAATAAATATCCTTGTTTTAAGTGAATACCGTGAATATGCGACGTCGATTGGTAACGCCAACAAACAAAGACAAATTCACAACCCACGAATTTTCGAAAGTTATGAACAAATCTAGCTAGAATAATGACCTTACGGTGAAATCAACTGCCGGGTCACTATGGCAGACCAAGAAGATGGTCCGGCTCGAGGACACTCGCCAGGCGCTGCTGATCCTAATGATGGGCATGTCCATTTCGACGATGGAAGCACAGTCACTTCTACCATTTCGCAATCAACATCTGCCATGACCTCTCCTCTAACTTCCGAATTTAGAGATGTAGAGAAAAACGATCAAGATGTGCCACGGATACCAACTCTTTCATACAATATACCTCCCAGCGAGGAGGGGTCGAGAAGGGATTCAATTGGAGGTTATGCCACTGACGAAGAAGCTTCTGTCTGCAAACCCTTTTTAAGGACATCCAGTCCACACTCGGACTTGAAACGAAATAAAGGAGCGGAATATGAAAAGGTTGGGGACTTAGGCGTTTGTACCATGCAAAAGTTCTCGTTGTATGAAACGGCTACGAGGTATTATGTTGTAGGAGCCGATATCCTCGATTCTCGATTTCGAATTCTGAAGATTGATCGTACCGCAGAGATAGGGACCCTGAATATCACCGAGGATGAGATTGTATACACGAAAAAGGAGATGACCCAGTTGCTCAATGCTATTGACGATGGGAACAAGAGTTCAGGTGGTATGAAACTCAAGAGTGCTGTCTGGGGTATACTTGGGTTCATACGATTTACTGGTTGTTATTATATGCATATGATTACGAAACGGAACCAGACTGCTATGATCGGTGGCCACTTCGTATACACCATCGAGGCTACGGAACTAATACCACTGACTACATCAACTAGCTCTAGATTCAAGTCATCAGACACTCGGAATACCGAGGAGTCGAGGTTTCTGAGTATCTTAAATGGACTTGATTTGAATAAGTCTTTCTATTTCAGTTATTCCTATGATATCACGAGGACTTTGCAACATAATATTATGACAGAGCGAGCTGCTCTCACGGCTGGAAAACCATCCCCTCATCCCAAAGATTACAACTCCATGTTTGTTTGGAACAGTCATCTATTGAGTCCTGCGGAAAACCTTCTGAAGAATACTTATGATTGGTGTGTACCAGTAATTCATGGGTATCTCGCGCAAGCTGCTCTACCAGTATGGGGACGAATAGTCTATATAACAATTATAGCAAGACGCTCCAGATACTTTGCTGGTGCTCGATTTTTGAAGCGTGGTGCTAATGATATGGTATTGTAAATCAATCTACTTCGAGACATCTGCTAATTTTTTCAGGGATATGTCGCAAATGATGTCGAGACTGAACAAATAGTCTCAGAAAACACCACAACCTCATTACATGCTCCCGGGCCGAAGCTCTATGCCAGTCCCAATTACACTTCTTATGTGCAACATCGCGGAAGTATCCCATTACACTGGACTCAGGACAACACCGGTGTAACTCCCAAGCCTCCTATCGAGCTAAATCTGGTAGATCCATTTTACAGTGCAGCTGCGTTACATTTTGATAACCTCTTCGAACGATACGGAGCTCCCGTTTATGTATTGAACCTGGTGAAAGCAAAAGAAAGGACACCCAGAGAGTCGAAATTATTACATGAGTTCACAGATGCAATCAATTACTTGAATCAATTTCTTCCAGCAGACAAGAAAATTATTCACAAACCATGGGATATGAGTCGCGCTTCAAAAAGTCGAGATCAAGATGTGATTGGTACGCTTGAGAGTATGGGTAACGAGGTTGTTACTCATACTGGAATATTCCATAATGGTGACGGCAAAACAACAATGCCAACTGTGCAAAATGGCGTTGCTAGAACTAATTGTATTGATTGTTTGGACCGAACTAATGCTGCTCAATTTGTCATTGGTAAGAGAGCTCTTGGATATCAACTCCATGCTCTAGGTATCCTTAGTGAACCTTCGATTAACTATGACACTGATGCGATAAATCTTTTCACATCTATGTATCATGGACACGGTGACACAATTGCAATTCAATATGGAGGCTCACAATTAGTCAACACTATGGAGACTTATCGAAAAATTAATCAATGGACTAGTCAGTCTCGAGATATGGTAGAAAGTTTCCGAAGATACTACAACAATTCATTCCTTGATGGCCAAAGACAGGAAGCTTATAATCTATTCCTCGGAAATTACGTCTACGAACATGGACAGCCAATGTTATGGGATTTAGCAACTGACTATCATCTTCATCATACTGATCCACGTGTTTGGTCTCCGCGTACCCGTCGAAGTTATATAAATTGGTACACACCTGCCTTCCTCGAGAAGAAGACTTTGCCCCCATATTCCGATCCACAAGGTGTCTTGACGAACAAACCTCTCAACTATTTTGATGACTATTGGATTGAGTATTATAAGCCTCTCTCCATCTCCTCCATGGTTAAAATCTTTACTTATCCAGGCAAAATGTCTTCCTCCGCTCGTCTCATGCCCCGATCACAGCATCGTGATGAGTCTCGCGTCGGCTACGATTTGTCGCCATTCAAAGTTCGCGCTGATGCTACTGCTCATGTTGAAGAACCACCTATTTCCCATTCATCTCCTAATTCAAAGGGCAAGAAAAGAGAGGTGTCATTTCCGGAAACTACTGATGTAAGGGCTGATGACGATATTCCAGAGGATTCATCAATCAGATCTGGTGGAGCCGGTACGAAACGTATTAGTCTTCAAAGGTGGCTTCAGCCGATCCAGGAGTCATACCCTCTCTCTGACAATGGATCGTATCATTCGACAGCGTCACAAAATCATCACCATAATCCTCCTGGTATCATGAAAGAAACATCGTCTCATTCGCAATCACATTCAACGGAAGATTCGTTCCATAATTATAATTCTGCTTCGAATCATTACTCTTCAAATATCCATTCAAGTCGAAATTTGGGAGGACTAGAGAGGAAAAAGATGACACCATTGGATAAAAGCAAAGCTGCTCAATGGACCTTCACTCAAGTTGTCAGCGAATCTCTTAATCCCAGTGTCAATCTAGGCGAAGAAGAAGATTATGAGCGATACGTCGAGTATCCACAACTACTATCACTAGTAGTAGGAGATGATGATCATGATATCGAGGGTGTAGATGAATACGAAGAATGGGTCAGAGGTGTTGGCTGGGATAGTGGATTTGGTCAAGGCGCGTACAACGGGGAAATCAATGGAGGTTGGGGTAGAGAAGAAGATCATGAGGAAATCGAGGAGTACAGAAGCTTTTTGAGGGTGGCGGAAAACCCTTTGACGGTGCTTGAGGAAGATGGACAGAAGAAGAGATATAAGGCATATAGGAAATGGTTAGCTGGGAAGAGTTTGTTCAAACAACAACCTATTGATTAGGGGATCGATGGCGAGGCGCAAGGTTTTTCGTTTTAGCATGGTGTTATGGGTGTATATTCTGCTAGAACTTATTTGGGGAGTGCGGTGTCAGGTATCAATATATTTACGTTTCATAGCACTCGGAAATCACTTGAGGAAGCATGAATTTGATTTTAAGTTCTCTTCTTCTGCAGGATTGTCAGACCCTGACTCCTTAAACCGTATTCATATTCTCTTGTGATTTCATGCGGTCCTTCTTCAATATCTCTTTTGTACATTGCTAGATCCCTGTTCCTTCTTGGTCAATGTTGGTTGTGTTGGCGGGTGTTCGTAAGCTGTTGGTTGCTGCTCGGCGCTTGTTGTATGTATATTGTCGAATACCTTTAGGTGTTGGCGATCTTAACAAGTGTCAAGTCATTATCAATATCTCTTTACCACCCTAGATTCTCTTTCTTAACGGTTAATTGAATCTGTATTGCGATGCTTGGAAGAGAGGGTTTGTCTGAAGTGTGTGTGGATCAATTACGTGGAAATCATCAATTGTTGATTTTGTGGATATTCGAAGTTGGAGGGATTTTATTAGATTATGGTCGATGTACAGAAGATGAATATTATACCTTTGGTTTCATAATCTAAGCTCTAGAAAGTCGTGGAATATGTGTGGTGTTTGTTTGCTTTTGGGTAGAATTATGGATATTTCCCAAAAATTACTAGGTGTTATAATAAAACAGTTCTGCAAGTGTCAAAGAAACTAACATTTCGACTCTTGTCATGAATTCTCTCAAATCAAGATACAGTTAAAAAAAGGAAAGACCTAGCTCTTCTACTATCTTCCCACTTCAATTTTCAATCTTCAATTTCTACTTTAATCTCAATACTATACTATATCTTACGATCCAATCCCTCCTCCTGTGATCCTCTCAACACAATACAATACCAGCTCTCATCAGATTCCAAATCCATCCAATATACATCCTTATACACCCTTAAATATCATCCCATACTCTCCTATCCCATCTCGCTAGCTCTCTAGACAAGTCTGTATGATATAAATCCACAATCCCACATCCGCAAATCCCCAAACCACTCAAATCACAAACTCACCACCTAACTAACCATTCTTCATCACATCATCATATCATCACTCTCGAGCTTCAATTCATAGGATGCCAAATTTGTCGATTTTTGCTGATATATTTCTTTGTTGATATCTTGTGATTCTTATCACTGTCGAATTTTTGATCTTTGGGGCTTTGGATCTTGCTTCTTGCTTTTTCGTTAAGTGATATTACTATGTTCGTTCGGCTGCGCGGCTTTTTATATTCTTCTCTCGCATCTTCTCCTGCATCTTCTCTTGCATCTTCTTCATCTTCGCCTCATCATCCCCATAATACCCACAACTATATCCTCCTCATACCTCCCACTTCCTCTCAATCCACGACTGTGTTACTTTTCCATCTCTTTGTGCACAACTCTCAAAGTTTACCTCATTGTCTAATATTTTTCTTATCTCTACCTCCAGATTTCTCGAGATTATAATTCTGTTTCTGTTTCTGTTTCTGTTTTTCTTTTTCTTTTTTGGATCGTGTGGAATGTAAGGTGTGGGTTTCTTCTTGAAAGTGTGGGTGGGATTGTGGATATGGGATGTTGGGGAGGGGAACGGGGTATTGGAGTTTTTATTGGGGTTAGGGTTAGGGTTGGCGGAGGAGGAAGGGGAAGGGGAGCTGTGGGGAGTTCAGGGGTGTGGTTTTCTGCGTGTTTGGATAACATTTTCATGGTGTGGGATGAGATTAGATGAGATGAGATGGAATGAAATGTTGAAGTAAAGTGGTGGTGTAGGCTGCTAGTTGAAGTGAATAAGTGATAGCTGGGCAAACAATGATGGTCTCAGTGACAACAGCTAAGGTGGCAACTTGGCTGGAAAGTCGATAGAGAGGATGGATTTTAGGGTTTAATTAGATATTTGGATTGGAAATTGAGGAATCATGTATATGAAAGAAAATAAGAGATTTTTTATAGAGGACGGTCGGCAATTTCCTGGAGACAGTTCACTTTCTCTTTTGTTGAATAGGGGAAAGGAACAGTGTCAGAATGCTCATCAGGGTGAGCACTAGTAATTCTGGCTTCAGCAGAAACACCTAGAAGTACCTCAGTATACCTACACTATCAAATATGACATCATGATTCTACTTGAAGACCTTGACTTAATCGCGTCAAGACGACTTCGTTTATATCTTCCATTCGACGAGATGTCTTGTGGCCATGTATGAGAACATCGCATTCTTATATATATATATATATGGAAAATTGCGTGTCCCTTTTACCACAATCATCTAGGAAATACTCTAGCCAGCGTTCCATCAGTCTCGATAATCCTCGCCAACTCTCGCTCAAAACTCTCTCTTTCCTTCTCATCTCCCGCCTGTTGGACCACCGCTGTAAACACTTTTCCCGTCTCCAGTAGTTCATTTAATATCTCCAAACCTGCCCCTTTCTGTTCCTCAGATTTCTCATCTACTTTTGAACAAATATGGCAGTTTAGAAGTGTCAAAGCGCTTATAATAACCAATCGATGATCATCGGTACTAATACGGGGCCAAAGGACCAAAATCACCCCTCTTAGTGTCTTCAGCGTATTTAGAACAAGTGATGGAGAGGTATCGGGGAAGAATGGATTTGATAGAATATTTACTAGTATAGGCAATATATCCTTGAGATGTTTGACGCCCGAAATCCTCATTTCCGGAATGATGATACCGATTTGTACGACTAGGATTTCAACTACGGAAGGGATTTCTTGACAATGTAAGTAAGCAGGGAGAATAGCATGGCGAATTATTCTGTCAAGGAATGAGAGGCGAAGCTGAGCTGATGATTTGGAAGGGATGGTGTTGTGTTTCGAGGGTTTATTTATCGCTATGGTGGTTACACTGGTAGAAGCATCTTCGTCTCCCTTACTAGGCCATATTGTATTACAAAGTGCATTCAAAGCTTTGTATCCCTCTGGCAATAATTTGAGTGTTTCTTCAACGTGTGTCGTGGATGGTAAGAATAACAAAACTGGGTGGATGGTATTCTCGAAGACATCACCTAGTCCTGTTTGTTGCAGCAATTTGTCACCCATTTTTGGAAACAGTGTGGGAAGGATTCGAAGAGCGTGAATTCGGATTGGGTTTGATGGTGAGTCGAGGAGTATTAGAATAGGAGTGGTTAAGAGAGGCCATGCTTGCGTACGGAGAAGATCCGACTTAATGTGGTTGTTAGTCTGGAGTTGGAGTGAGAAGAGGAAAACGTACAGGAATGACATCGACGATCCATTGTAAGACAGGTATAGTGTATGGAATAGTTGACCTCCAAGGTTGCTTTGAAGGAGAGGACTCGAGGATATCGAAATGGCGAGGTGGTGCAGATGATGGAAGTGCTTTCCGGGAAGATGCAGTGATAGATTCGGGAGTGGGGGCTTCAGAAAATATGGGGCGGATAAAGGATCTAAGAAGATGGTTCACCAAGAACTCAGGAGACCTTGCGTAAGATTCATATTTATCGAGTATTGTGATGGCAGCTAGTTGAGACTGGGGAGTCGTCCAGGCATAATTGGTACTAGTGAATGGGATGAGAGAAAGGAGAGTCGAGTCTTTCGGCGGTTGTATTGTGTCCGAAAAGATACTTAGAAGATCATCTATCGAAACAATGCAGAGGCTATATTTCTCTTTACATTGCTTGATTTTGTGGACTTTGTTTGGTTTGTCCTCTTAGAAATGTGAGTTTATGCTCCAAGCATCTGAATTTGCCGGAGCCACATTACCGTCAATTTTATCTAGAGAGAATATATTTCCATCGGGTAGCAATTCCTTTGATAAATAATCTTCAAGCTTCTCATGCCATGTATCATCATCTGCATTTTTCGATATGTTCGAATTTTCCTTCAAGCAGCTGGTAAGTATGATGAGGTTTTCTAGCTCCTCCTAACTATTTAGTAGGAATTCAGATCAAACAAATTATTAAGGGATGTACACTTACATCCTCACCTTCCTGTTTTTTGTCGACAAGCTCCCGATACAGATCCTCGAAAGAGTAAGATGGTGGTAAAGCTAGTCACGTGTTAGAAATAAGTTGTTTAAAAAAGTCTGGAGAATTTACCACTAGATGGCAATAACGTGATACCATTCTCATCAGGTTTCGAGTTTCGAATTCTATCTCTAGCAGGAATACGAGCAGATGAAAACATTATGAATGACAGTCGTGGTATTATAACTGTCTATGTTGTTGTCGAGCAGAATTGGTGGTTGAAGGGGCGTGGAGATTTGGGAGGAAATGCTTAGTAATCGATTACATGCAGGCCCGTATTTTTCAGAATAGCGACGCTATATTGCTGCGCTTCCTTCTAGAATTTTATATCCTTCCGTGACTACATCGTAGGTCCTGAATACACTTGACAATATATTCTCGAGATCCTTCACAGATATCGAAGCCACGAATATTTTTCGCGATGAGCGAGAGATAGTAAATGGAAAATTTCCAGATATTCCATTTATTTCAACATATGTGGGATGAATGCTGATTGTGGTAGTCAAAACTTTGCATGATAAACAATTCACGTGTGATGTTATACATTTTCTCCCCCTATTTCATTACTTGGCTTGAGCCCACTCACCCAGTTCAAATACAGAAAAGCTTTTGTCATCTGACTTAGTAGTCAACAAGACGTCTATTCAACTCGACAATCTCTTTTCCTTTATGGGTAACCTCATGTTACAAGAGTTCACCATATCACTTGTAAAGTTGGGTTGCTCAATGTGTTCAGCCCTACATTAATCCCACGTATGATTCCGTTGTTGAATTCCATGCATTTGGAGCTATATATTCGAGATATATTTACACATGAACATGCAAAGTCGCATTTTTGGCCTATCCTTTCACAGGGCCTCGAAAAACCCCGTGAATTCCTACATAGCCGCGCGTTTGACTTAAAGATCAGATCTTACATGCGATTCGTCACAAAGTAAGACTTTCAGAGAAGACTTATGAAATACAAACTATTGGAATTGAAAGAACTAGGTAAATCTATTATATGAAGCGTTTAGAATGGCATATCTTATTGTGAAATCTCACAATGACCCCTCAATAAGCTGTGTTCGGTCTCAGGTCTACCACCGCCGTCCAGGGCTATGAATAGAGCATCTTCGTCGATGAATTGATCCCTCTATGAATTTTTGTTTTCATGGCGCTACAATGTCCACGTAATCATTCTTTCTTTTTGGATCATTGAACAAGATACCACAAATATTGAATTCAAGGGATTTCGGTATATATACCAGTTGATCTGAACACTTGGTGCGGTCTTTGAACCCCCATCAAGAAGTGGAGGACTTTTAAATTTTGCTATATAAACTCCACACTTTCATAATCATTAGGATATCAGATTATCAGCCACATTCTACGACATTTTTTTAGGTTTTTCATTTCTCTACAGTCATGCAGATCGCCGGAAAAGCCGTATACACTCCTTACGAGAACGAGAGTGGGAGACTTTGGCTCAAATTTGGAGGACGCACCATCAACTTTATCATGACCAACGAGAGGAAGGATAAGAATGACGCCAATTCAGACTCACAGCCGCTCCAAGGTACTATATCCAAAGCTCCTGATCCAATTGCCTCCTAGAAAGGATCTAACGATTATGAAGGACCATTCAAAGAGGGCTTGTGGGTTGGATTTGGCACGAAGAATTTCAAGCAGGAGAAAGTAGAAAACAAGGAAGATACGCACAAAATGAGTGAGATGGATGATAAAGGCCTTGATATGAAGTGAGGATAGCAGATGCGTGTTTCAAACTTATGGGATAGCAATCGGGAGAGCTTAAAGACGTTGAGCATCTCGTTGTTGAATACGGTACTTGAAAGAGTACTTAGAGACTGAGACTTAATTGGATAGGCGGCGGTAATATCGGAGCTTGGAGTTGCTTTTTCCGAATAGATGAAAGATGACGATATATACACTTGACTTGATGCTTGGTTCTTTGATTTTGCAGAGCTTGTATGATTTATTGTTGTAGTTAATCTTTCTTACCATTATGCAGATTATATCCAACACAGTTCTGATATTCCAAACTTCACAACTAACCTTGAGATTATTAACATCTATCATCCTACACCGACTTTATGTTTGTCGTCGATAGGTAGGTACTTAGGGACCTAGGTAAGTATTCGGCCTTTCAATTCCATGTTACATTGCACAAAAAGTCAAACCATATATAACCTTGCACAATTCCTTAGTCATCCAATTTTTCCCTCCTTAACCAACCGGAAATACTCATTTTCCCCCGCTGACACACACACACCACACATAAACGCACGCCTCACACAAGCACAAGCACAATTTCTTTTTTTCCATGTGAAAGTCTAACATTACTCCGATCCCATACTTTTTCCACCATTGTCTTTCCATGTAACCATTTACATCTATCTCACTGTCTTGGGCAAAATGCTTCCTATATTCATTCTTTAATACTCCTTTTTGATTTATTTCGATTATTTGGGTGGAAGAGAGTGTATTAGAATGATTGAGAGGGATTTTGGGCACATTTTGGCTTCTAATAAGGATGATGTAATCCAGAGTGAGTTTTTGTCCATGTTTGACATGTGATTTTTGATATTTGGTATTGAATCTCGGAGTTTTGGAGGGAAGAGTTGATATGTGAAAAATTGCTGACTTGGGACTTGTTTTTCATGATGAATAGGTATTCTTACTGAGGAAGATGTATGTTTATTTTCTTTACTACGTGTATATGGCATTGTCATCTGGCTTTCGTGATCCTCTTTTATTGCACTGTACTCTTTGAAAAGTTGTGGCGCAACAAGTACCACGCTTTGCCATAGAGGGGCTGAGGGGTACAAGCAAAGCAAAGATTCCGATTATTGACAATATAATACATATAGTTATACAAAATTCTTGGAGCACAAAGATCTGCTTCAGCTGCGGAATTGCGACGATGTTATTTGGAACGTTCGAAAATATGTCATCCCGATAGAATTCCTTTTCATCCACTTTCTACCCGGTAATTCTTCTTTCGTCCTTCGTTTTCGCCTACATGCCCCCTATTATGCCGATTGTGAACTGACAATCTATCATTCAGCGCATTCCAACGTCTAGCCTTCTCTTTCGAAATCCTCAAATCTCCCTCCTCTCGTCGAGCTTACGATTCCGCCACTTCTTTATCCTCAATTTCTACTACCACTTCGTTACCCACCAAACATCCTTCTCCGTCCTTAGCTTCTGACAATCTGTTTCGAACTACAGTCTCATCACTCATACATGACTTCCTCACGGGCGACTTCATTACGATCCGCTCTCTTCTATCATCCCTAAATTCTCAATACCCTCACCTCATTAATACCGATGTAACCTCTTCCATCGAAGTCGCTTTTATAAAAGTAAGAGAGTTAGTTATGAGAGGACGGGTATGGGCTTTATTGATATATATTGAAATGGGGAGGATATGGAGAGTTCAGAAGAGGCTGAGAAGGTTAGGAAGATGGGATCTAGTGGGGAAAGCGAGGATGATGCTTTTATTAGTAAGGGTGGTAGTGGCCGTACCGGTCAGAGTTGACAGGGCTCTCAAAGCACGTGTTGAAAAAGAGAGAAGAACAATGAAAACGGGATCAGAAGCAAGAGAATTGGATGAGAGACTGGACTCGGAAGATGAACTCGCCAGAGGTGGAATTTTGAATGAGAGGGTTTGTAAAGTATTGGAGTTTATTGTTGGGGAGGCGGGTAGGGATGAAGAGGGAGAGGATAATGGTGTTCGGATTTGATATCATAATGATTTGGTATCGGTATGATATGGGGCTTGGGCTTGGAATATTCCGATGCGGAATAAGGGGAATCACACTTTTAGTAGCATGTCTTATTATAGGGGAAGCGGCGTTTGGGTAGGATATACCAAAGATCAAAGAGATATAGTTATATTGTATTGGATAAAAGGTACTTTGTGGAACGATGCGATCTCTGGATGCAAAAAAATTCCTGGCTATATTTTGAATTATCGAATTTGTTTAAACGTTATTGTTTAGTTCTCGGGCCGGTCAAAACTTCACGGAAATTAGGCATCAAGTGCCATAGAGTACCTACTCAGGTGTGTAACGGGCTAAACATTCTTTGGTTGATTCCTTAATCTCCTCGGCGATCAAATAGTCTTTTGATCAATGATCATATTGCAAACCCTCATTACTTTGCTGTTGCTTTCATACTATGCATTATAATAAAACTCACACACTCATTTTACTTGCTTATTTGTTTGGTTCAGACACTCGTCTGGATCGATCGCTATGTCATTGCTACTAGTCTACTACCGCTCCATTAAATTAGACTACAAATTTAGGATAAATTATCATTCAAATTCATCACTTTCCCTTTCCGATTAAACAACTATTATGTACATCCCATACCTTCCAAATTGAAAAGAGCATAAACAACAATTGCCGTAAATATAAAAAGATCTATTCCAATAATATTCCCTATCTACGGACTATAATTAGACACTAGTATTATAGAAACTAATTCATTCATAATTCAGGGCCCAGCATCAATATTAACCGAGACGTAGACTCTTCATTACCACCGACAAATTAATTCTGAAACTCGTACCTCGTTGACTTTCCCTCTCATTTCATCTCGTACAGATTGGTGTAAACCTATAAACGATTAGGTGTAGAAAGCGAGGACTTTGATAATCTTCATTTGACGGAATTGAGAAATATCTGCAATTCTCTCACCATGGACGATATATACGGCTGCTTTCAGAGGGCTTTGTCGTTTTGTGCAGGTGATCTTACCGATATTCGAAGCAGATGGTCTTAAACACACCCTAATGATAGGAACTTGGCAGCACTGAGATCTGTGGAAATCAATAGAACAAGCTCACACTTACAATAAATTCACTGAAGTAGCGCTAATGTTGTCCACCTATAAAATATTTGACAAAATATCAGTGTCATAATTGATGGACGACTACTACATAAAACTCAATAATATTGATCATTGCTAAAGTCGTTCATTGAATTCATCCCATAGCATATTCATACATATGACCCCAATGTTCATCCCTGAGACCTATCTTCAACCAGATCTATAACTCCTCAGACTCCTATTTTGCAATGCTTTCCTCCAAACACGGTCAAAGGTTCCTCCCGAAATAAAATGGTATATGCAGGAAGTTCGCTCGCTCTCATTCATAACTAATAGTGCTCCCACCCTATCATTATTCTTGTTCAAAATCGTTACTCGTAACAATCTTATCTTTCTCTTCCGCTTCTATTATTGCCCCATGCAAGGGCGCCGATTCGAGACTCGCAATGGGAGGCGGTGCTACTCCGCCCAGGAGACTTCTTCGATGTGGACGGGAATTGAAGGCTTCGCTTTCTTCTCCCATGGTTGTCTCTATTATGTTATCATCTGGCATGATCGTTGCTTGAGATTCGATGATCGGATATAAAGTATTTTCGATCTGCGTCTCAAGACCCTGAACAAATTCATTTGCTTCCGCAAAATGCAACAAACTGTCTTTATTTGCCAATGTAGCATACTTCGCCCGAGCATCATCTAGACTCTTTTTCGATTGATGGGGCTTCTCTAGGCTCAGCCATCCTTCGGCAGCCATGATACTCCACATGGCAGATTTCCTTGTTCTGCTACCCCAGAGGCCAACTCCGTGTCCCTTCTTAGTACCATAACAGATCGCAACACGCTCCTTGAATAACGAGTCGCCAACTACGCCCACAATCTTGTGTTCAAGAAGTCTCGCACCCCATCTTGCTGCGTCGCCAGTTGCCGAACCGCCTCTGACCCTAAGAAGCTCCATTCCTAAGGTCAAGCAGCGCAGGGCTCCATATGGGGCACTGCATCGTGTCATATACGAGTACGATGAGGTTTCAAGCATCATATCGATGGTTTCAGTACGTGTTTTGGCGCTGATAGAATGAGGCATCATGAGGGTACTAACAGCAGCCATTTCATTGGCTGCCGCATGATATTTCCATGCTTTATCATTAGTGAAATCCGACCGCAACAGATCATAAATTTGTTGGGCCAATTTCCAATCCCGAAGCATAAACGAGTAATCTGCGAGCTTTCGCATCAATGCTTCCGGTGAATCCGGTCGGTAAAACCCTTGCAACGCGTCATAATTACTACCTGATCCTACCGAATTTGTTGAATTACTTCGTGAGCTAGAACCAAATGCTCCAGGCCATTTTATAGTTTTCGATAAGCTCATAAATCTACCACTTATGCCTCTTCGCCGTGAAGCAACTTGGTCGTTCCAGGTCGCTACACACCTTTCCATTGATGGAACAACAGATTGAGTAACCATCTCGCGAATAAATGTTTTAATGGCAGTAGTATCGGATTCATATATACAAGGAAATGAGTCTTCGGGGTCTTCCTGGGACTCCCGCGCCTGTATTTCGGCCATTTCCTCTGATGCAGCTATCCATTCGCATCGTGGGAGTTGTACACTATCATCATCTGTTGCCACGCATTGACTGCTTCGAAGCCTTAAGAGATGACAATGAAGCCCAAAATGGCGTTTCATTTGTTCAAATAATGTGATAGATTTTGTGATATCATCTCGTTCTTCGTCATGTACCAGAACATAATAGCGAAGATAATCGTCATTGACCCATAGTGGCAACCGCTTTTCTCCGCGACTTGATTCTTCATATAGCCTCCTTAAAGCTTCAATCGGATTTTTGTTACGTGAACTTATGGCGATAATACATGCCACTGGATGAGAGAAAGTTTCGTGCGGGGCTAAAGGTATTCCTGAAAGTAACCTTCGTAGATAAAGAGTATAAAACGGCGAAGTTGCACCTGAAATTTTAGAACTATCCTTCAAGTTCAAAAAATCTTCTGCACTGACACCAGGAAATTCTTCAGCATTCGTTAAATGACGATCAACAAGTCGCTCAATTTGAGGAATATCTCCTCCCGTTCTCAGGCGCTGAGCAGCTATTGAATCTGGTATGGATTTGTTGCCATTCGGTGACAGGACTCTCCCCTCTCCACTCCTTCGCGACCCAGGTATCCCATCTGGTATTTCGAGCCCATCCCCCAGTTGAACAAAGCGTACTCCAAAATCGTCATACGTCCGGCCAGCCCCTATACTATCTCGTACATTGACTTTTCCTTGTATTTTCTCCCCAAATGGCCTTATTAACTCCCAAAGTCCTCCCTTGAACCCTTTGTCTTGCACAAGCTCATGTGTATCGATAGATGTGTGTACCGCAATATGTGGAACGAATCCGGATAAAATTAAATTTCGAGGATCGTCTTTCCTATCTGATGGTAAGAGATGGCTTTCAGAGAGCGTACTACCACCAAATACAGATCCTGCGATTCGCGAAGGTGTCGATGATCCACCAGTCGGGGAGACTGGCCTTGAACCGGAAGGTGTTGTCGTTGACGCGAACAGTGACTGTACTGAGGCATTCGACGCTCTGTATGGCAGTGAAGCTACGGATGAAGTCATTGATTGCGAATCTGCAGAAATTCTTGTCTTGGGCCTCCTCAGCGGCGTAGGACTCGTCACCGGTTCGGGGGGGCTGAAGGGAGATGCATGATTCGAAGGTGTCATGAAGACCGAGGGGTCCGCAGCCGGAAGAAAACAACGTTCGCACTAATTTCAATGACCCTAAATAATCGCACAATCATGCGCCGAATCAATCAAAGGTAGACTGCAGCAGCGGCAAAGCAGGGCGATCGTTCATCCAGATGTGGCCTTGTGTAATACTCGAACGTCGATCCGTCTGAGATGGTCTATGTTGGAATTGGAATTAATCGACATGAGCATGAAATATACAAGAGGGGTTTAAGGACTTTTGTCGTATAATTCCCTTTAAAAAGTCCCTTGTTTTTTGTACTTTGTATACGTCGTATAAGTTACCATCGCGGGAACAACCACACTTGATGATGGCCTTGCGCTAAGAATAATCCAGCATCACCAAAATCCTCAACATCACGTGACTTGGATATCAATCTCGATTTGGTGCCGTACTTTTCTTTATTTGTTGTTTATAGATTCAGCAGTGAAACTAAATTACAGCTCGACTATTCATTAAAAGATCCCCATTCACCTCATGTTATGATTCCATATTGGACATCTTTTGTACAGAGCTGTGGAGTCATAAAAGTCAGATCTATTCTAAGAGTCACTATCAGCAAACGACAAACATTTCAATTCTCTTCCATGAAACGAAAACACAACGAAGAAGAGATCTCTTTCGCAAAAAGATTACGAGGAACGACTATGGCTACCGCTACCGTTGTGTTGAATCCTCGAGAAAGTCAACTTCGAAATCTTTTGCTTGATGTAGCGAATTTTGTCAATGAGTCAAAGGACATTGAGAAGAAAGTTGAGTTGAGATGGGCAGGAGGATGGGTTCGGGACAAGCTACTCGGGATTCAAAGTCATGATATTGACATCGCAATCAATGTCATGACTGGGCAGAACTTCGGTCTGAAGATGAGAGAATATTTGGAAAATGCAGAAAATCTCAAGAAACATGGACTGGAAGCTAAAGATGTCAAAAAACTATACAAAATTGCTGCGAATCCAGAAAAGTCTAAACAGTTGGAAACTGCAACTACAAACGTTTTCCAGTTCGATGTGGATTTTGTGAACTTACGCAAGGAAACTTACGCCGAAGATAGTCGCAATCCTGAAATGGAATTCGGCAGTGCAGAAGAGGATGCACTCAGGCGGGATGCTACGATTAATGCTCTATTCTATAATCTTCACACAGACATCCTTGAAGATTTCACTGGAGGACTCGCGGATATGAAGGCTAAACTCATCAAAACACCACTTGAACCATACACTACTTTCAAGGATGATCCGTTACGAGTTTTGAGATTGATCAGATTTGCTAGTCGACTAGATTTCAAAATTGATCCGGTGGCGGAAGAATGTATGAGTAACCCAGCCATCATGGAAGCTCTGAAACTTAAGATTAGTCGAGAAAGAGTTGGGGTTGAAGTGGAGAAAATGTTGAAAGGTAAGCAAGCTATCATTCAGACAATCTTTTGATCTTTCGACTTATTTCTTACCAATTTCAGGAAATAACCCATGGCAATCTTTGAACTATTTTGATCGACTTGGTATCTATTCAACAATATTCACGGATCCTACAGCACATGAGGATCTAGCACCAGATACATCGAGCTGGAAAATCGTGTACGATTGTTTGAAGGAGATGACATTGAACGAAACACCAGACTCGATTTATAAATCGCTAGTGCGATCAGATGACGCCAAATACCTTGCCTGGATTCTCGCCGCTTTGACACCATGGACGGCCATTCCACCAGCACAAGCAGCAAAACCAGGAGGGAAGATACCCCCACCATATGGAGCTTTGGTTGCTCGAGAAGGACTAAAAGCGGAAAGTAAATTGTGCAATATGGTTGCCGGTGCATTCAAACAATACGCCGAGATCACTGAGCTCAAAGATGCGATCAAAAGAACCGATTCATATGTTCACAAACGGGATACAGTTGGAATGATGATTAGGAAATGGGAATCACATGGTGGACAATGGAAATTACAAGCTTTATTTGCATTGCTTGTGGAGGCTTTGAAGCTAGAAAGTGCTGAAGGTATAGTAGATGTTCACGCGTTCTGACCACTGAAAATCCCGCGCTTCCTACAGTTTATACTAAGTTTTTCTAGGATACCAATCATTGTTTTTTGAATGGCAAAAGTTCATCGACCACCTCAAAGACCTTGATGTAATGGAGGCACCGGCAATCCGAGGGATAGTAGATGGAAAGATTCTTTCAAAGTCACTAGGTGTCAAGCCTGGCATATGGATGGCGCCGGCATTGAACGTATGCATGGAGTGGCAGTTGAGAAATCCTGATTCGACAGACACGGAGGCTGCGATTGAGGAAGTTAGAAAGCGAAAAGAGGAGTTAAATATACCCCAAAAATAGTGATTAAATGAAGTTGAACAGCGATGTAGTACAGATTACATAGGTAAAATACTATTGATATTCGCAGCTGCTCTCCACTCACCTATGCTATCGGATTCTACGTACCATTGCAAGTAGGCAGTCTGTCTAGCGTAGATCATCACTCTCCATCTAGTTTAGCATGAAATCAATCTCCGGCTTCAAACTGTCGTCACGAGTTCATAATCTCTAATCCAGTCCCAGTGAATCGCGTTAAAAGTCGTTTGCTGGAAATCACCAATGATAATCATAATGCGTCCCTCTCATTCTGTTCCATGACCATTCGCAATCGAACCATTCAACCCGTGATAACGGTATCTTCAGCTTCCATCCTCACACTCATGACCATCACTGCTTTTCGCAATTGGTAAGTTTAACGACCCTGCATTTTACCATCCATCTGCGAAAGACATTGGCCTCTTTCTGCTCCGTTCATAGCTATAACTTACACTATTTTATTTGTTGCAAGGGGGTAATAACGAGCCCGACGTAAGACCTTCGGTCTACCGCTCAATGCATATCCTCATGGCGTAATCTGTAATGAAACTGCTAGATGACAGTAGTACTGAGTTGGGACAACCGATTGCGCCCAAGTTTTGAAGATGGATGACTCTCGCACTTTTTACACATACCTCGCGTCAATGAAGATGTTTCTAATAGTGAACGTCGAATTGGCCATGATTGCAGCAAGGAAGCTCAAACCTGTCAGGTAACATTTGACCCCGCTCTTTCGCATCAAACAGCATGCAATAGTTCCTCTCCCGAGAGCCCAAACTATGTCCCAACAGCTGCACGAGTTAAAAAATCCGCTGGATTCGGTATCTTTTGCATTACTGTATACTTCGGTGTTTTATGATTCGCCATTGTGGAAATACTTGTCAATTGCTCGAAGGATCTTGATGCCAGTTTCTGGGAGTCCATTCCCAACAATGATATTCAGAAGCAATAAGATTGGATTTTAAAAATACCTTCGGGTTTCTCGTTCTGAGATTGGTAGAAGTTTCCTTTCCAGAAATGATATTAATATTTCAATATACAACAAGAACCTAATCCTTTCGACTTGAAAGTCTGCTGCTAGTACAACATTACTCTCAGTCTCACCGCCTTAAACTAGAATATTCTGCCCATACGAAATTCTTCAAATGGAGACCATCTGAATCTGAAGAGCCATCCGATTGCAAAACGAAACTAAAATATTGAGAAGTGCCACGAGTTCTTTCTTCTTGAGTATTTACTTCGTTTCCAGTCCATTCACTTCGATTCTCCGCCCACAGCCCCTCGCACTGGTCTGGTAATCTGATTGTATCCTATGAAAACACATAATGAAAATGCAAAATGAAGCCAACATCGTCTTCTGTTCCAATATACCCATGGAAGTGTGGGTCATGATAGGACAATTTTCCAGCAAGCCCTCTCTCTATGCTCTTGTTAGAGTATCACGCAGCTTCAGAACCATATTTTCGCCGATTCTTTACGAAAATTATACTATCGAGGTGTTGGGTCACGAAATATCTAATGTGATCCCGTCCTTCGTTCCTTTTATCAAGAACTTGGAAGTAATTATTGACATTAGACCGGAAATGTTGCCCGCATTCAAACAAACTAGCCTGGATTGTGTTTTGTTGATTATACAATATCTGAACAATACTAAGGAACTCCAATCTTTCAGGTGAAATAAGATACAGACTATTGAATGAACAGTCACCCATATTAATGCATTATCTAGGTTGGTTAATAACAGCCGTTTGTCCATATTTGAGGTGGGGGGTGCGGATATGGAGAATGACAACATCACGTGTGGCGCCTTGATCTTAGAGAATGCGATATTATTAGGTCATCTCAAAGACATTCGAAGCCTTAAGAAGGTTCACTTTCGAAGTGCCGCTCTAGCTATCTGGGAAGCTGCTTAGGCTCCGCATAGGTGCCTTTTCAAAGCGAGCGGATTTGTCAACCTGACTAGTCTAGAGCTTTACGCCCTCCATGGTGACAATTACAATATCATCAGAGATCTGATAGAAATTTTACGCACATCGCCTGCCCTACAGATACTAGGTTTAGGTCTAACTGGAGAATGGATCCCTGATACCCAAGCTTTTTTGCATAGAGAGGGAACCAGAGATTGTCTCTCAGAGCTATGTCGACTTTACAAAGAAGAGCCAGAGACTTCGCCATTAAATCTGAGAGAGCTCAAACTCGGATGTGGTATGGTTCCCTGGTTTAGCATGTCACAGAATAATACTCGGTGTCTGAGTAGTTTAGTTAACACCAAATCACTTCAAGAACTACAACTTTTTAACGCAGAAAATGAAGACGCTTTCTACGAGAAGATAAATCTGGATTATCTGAGCATGGATAATTGTCCAAAACTTCGAAAGCTTTGGGTCAATAGGATATCGGATGAGCTAGTCACTTGGTTAATGACGAAACGCAACTCAGTGACTGAGTTGATCATGACAGATTACCAACCACAGTGGCGCTTTGTAGAAACTAGAGAAGGACCAAACAACAACATCAGGCTACCAGAAACAATATCTTTACTGTATCTCCGTGAGGATGCAGATACAGCAGATTACAACCAATTTTTATACAATGTCTGCAGTACCTGGGAGGCGTCAAGAGCCTTCACTTCAATTGCGTCGCGCCACATGGCGGTTGGTTCTCAGTATCTTACTGACCTTTCGGCTTCGATTGACTTTGAAATACAATGGGTAAGTGAAGCGACTAAGCTAATTCCGTGCCTCCAAATATCTGTGATTACGCGGATGAATACAAAGATTTCAATACTCCGGACTGATCTTAAGCTTTCAATTTTCGGAACCTACACAACATTGAGGCTGAATTTAGTGATTTAAGCCATTTGAATCAACCACGCTGTCTATATCATTTGAGCTATCTGAATCTTTCAAATTACCTGATATCCAAATCATCCGAATCATTCGAATGAAATCAAGATTTGAAAGCTTCTGTTTTTCAGGCTGGTATATGGACTTTCAAAGAATTGCATTATAATGGCGTAGTCTCTTTGATCAGGATGAGATGGGTTTGTTTAGGCGTATCATTCAGAAGCTAAGCTACTATTCTAGGACGAATTCAGGTGGCAAATACCCTGTGTTCCATCATTGGCTCGACTCTCGTTACAAAGTAGGAGAACCAGATCCCGTGCATGGCCGTCGGCACAAGCGTCCCGCTGGCCTTACGTTAGAAGACCCCGAGATATTGCGTACCGATACGCCCACATACTCGCTGAAGAATCGAACTCTCTAAGGTATATCGAAATTGGTGAATGGGCTTGGAGGATAAAACGGAGACCATTTGCACTTGAAGAGCTGGATGACGACGAAAAGGAAGCTACATATCTGTTCAACTTACCGAGACTAATATCCGAATCTGCTTTAGGAGGTCGGAGGAATAATTTGGACTTTGAAAGTAGTAGCTTCTTTTAAGGTTCTTAATCTATTGACTGGATAAAGTACAAAATGAGTTCATGGGGTTTTGAGAGTTGTTTTTCAGAGCTGGAATCAGGATATGTAAAAATCACACGACAATACATCAATAGATTCGACAATCTTTACACAGAGAATCATGACAAGCTAAGCATAAAAAATTGCAGACATATCCGAGATTTAGTAGAAGTTAAAATATTGACAAATCCCCGCTAATTTTTCATCAACAACTACCTACCGACCTAAAATGTTCGATGCACTTATTCGGCGTCTAAAACCGCTAAGAAAATTTGTTCCCTCTACTTATTTCCCACTACAGATCAAAGTAGTTTACATTTGTGGCGCAATGAGGACTGTCTTCCGATATTCCAGAGATTATGCCTAAGTGAATGAAGCCGGAGAGATTCAAAACTGGGGTTGACAATGAGAGGTGCTTGATATTTACCCATATCAATCTCAGACATTGAATGTAGAAGGTTTAGCGAATCAATGTATGATGTTAAAACCAGTTGGCATATTCAGTTCACTTGATCAACTCATCGGGTGAGTAGCAACCTTAGTTACTAAAAAAGACTCTCTATCGAAAAGATAATAGATTGGCTTGATTCGATATCGTACTCTTAGTCAAGAAGACTTACCACTAAAAGGCTAGATTGATTAAAGCTAAGATCAAAAATCTGAAAATTTAGTTCGACTTAAACGTCGGATCGACAAAGAAGCTAAAATAGGGCTAAGCTCGAACTCTACTTCTCGGTTGGTATATATATGATTGGATCCTCATCTGAATTGATCAAAAATATTTTCAAAGCAAAACGAAACTTGTCTTCGATACTATAACAAAATTTACTGAATTCCCAAATTTATGGTTTGGTATTTTACCACGACCGAGCCAACGGCAGATGGCACAGTAGATTCGGATAACCGGAATTTTATACCCAAGACGGTCAGCCAATTAAGCTCTGAGGTTAATAAGAAAGATGGAAGACTACCCCTAGAAATTTGGATTATGGTCGCAGACATGGTATGTGAATTCCCCTTCAGAGAGTAGTTCACATGAAAAAGGCTTGTGCGGTCTTGAAGTGTATTCCCATCGTTGAATTCGAAATCAAGCATTGGAGAACGTAGCACGGGATCTAGATCAACTATTCAGATGCATCAAAGTTTTCGCCATATTGCAACCCAACAGATATCACAACAGTGTATCAAAATCAAACGTAGAGATATAATAATCGAGTTGGGAAACAACACTGCGTGGCACCTTAGTGCTAGTTTTCAAATAGCATATTGAAGCAATTTTTTGAGCACATGAATAACAGGAAGGGCCCATTGCTAACCAGGCACTAGATTCCAGAGACCAGCAAACGTACATTATACAACCTAACCAAAGTTTGTCGAACCTTCAGTCAGATATTTTCCCCACGTCTATACCGAAGGTCTGCTTTGGTTGTTAATGGCGAAGCCAAAGACGAGACTCCTGTACCTTCGGTTCTAACATATGTGAGAGACCTAGAAATTGTAGCTTTAAAATATCCTTCAAATACCTCCAATCTGAAGAGATACCTTCATGCTATGGTAAGACTTCAATCTCTACAGTTAGTCATAAATCGCAGTTGAAATGTTGAATGTACTGACGGATATTTAGTTTATACGATTATTTCACAAGTGACGAGGATCGGGAAAAGTTTTTTTCTCTTGAAGATGAAGGCATCCTCCAGATTCTAAAAAGAAAAACCCCAGAAATAACAGAAGTCTACATGATGATGTCAAAGGATGGACTCATCAACATGTGGAGGGATGAAGATGCATGGGGGAAAGATTTTGTTTCACTATTACGAATTGATCTGTCGGTAAAGGGGTTCCGCAACTTGAGTTCCCTCGAGATTTATTGCTTGAGAGGTATGGTAACGGATACATTAGGCAACCGGTCTGCAGAGATGATCGATTTAATCGATATTCTCGATGCGAGCCCACGTCTCACCACTTTGGGTTTGGGTCTACGTGCAAATCAGGGTTGTGAATGGGACGATAAAATGCTCAAGATTCATCACAAACAGACTGCATTTCTAGCTGTTCTTTGTGAGTGGTATGGAAGAAAACCTGGCACATCACCACTGTCATTGGTTCAGCTGAGACTTGGGCCCGGTGTATTACTTTGGGATACTCCCAATTCGGACCTGAAAATGCTCTTTACAACCGAGAGATTAGAGACACTGCACCTCTATACGTCAACGATAGAAATAGAGACACATGGCCGCAAGCGATATACTTTCAATAAATTCAAGGATTTTTATTCAATGAATGAATGTCCGTTACTCCGACAGTTATGGGTCAGCGACTTTACCACAAACTTAGTTCAGTGGATTGGTGCAGGCCAAAGTAGGTCGCTTATAGATTTGGTATTCACCGAAGTCTCAAGCCAAAAATATGGATGCAGAAGTTGTTTAAGGGATGCTTTGGTCTCTAATCCATGTTTGCCCTCTAGAATATCCCTTTATCATTTCCAAGACTATGCAGACCTTTTGCTATTCCCAGATTATACTTATTTGTCAAACATCAGTTCTTTATCCGGAAAGTTAGACGTCGACAGAGATTGGGTAAGATCTTCCGCACAAACCCAAGCAATCTAGCTAATATGAATCTCTAGTTTGATTTTCTTGGCCGGCTGCGCTATGCACCAAGACTTACCTATCTATCGCTCGAACTAGAATCGGCACAAAGTGATGATTATCCAAATATTGAATCGTTCGCTTCGTTATATGCCAGAAATCCAAAATTTATCGCTCAGCCTTATGCAAGATTTATAGCTGCGGCTTGTTCATCACTAGAATTTATTCAGATTGGCAGTTGGGCGTGGAGAGTCAAACGTCTTGAGAAACAAGTTGAGACCACGAAACTCAACTGGAAGGTTACGCTCGAAGAATTAGATGCGGAGGAAAAAAGTGCTATTTATCTTTTCATTCTCCCGGATTTGGTCAGACGTTCACTATTGGCGGCATATTGCTAGATCACAATAGTCGTAATCTTACAATTCACAATATTTACAATCGAATTTTTGTTGTTATTTCACATTCATACTCAGACATTAGATATTTTACGTATTATGTACATGGTTTCAGATTTACCTTGGTGGAATTTTCCATCAAATCAAAACACCCACTATCTTTCTCAAAAGCCATAATTCGAGAAAACGAATATAAAAATACGAAGACAGGAAGAAAGGGAGACGGGAAGGAAAAAAAGTACTCTTGCTTGGAACGAAATCAAAGTAGAAAACTCAGGTCCAAGAAAATACAAAAAAACTTTCAGGAAGTGATCTCAGAATAAAACATGATGTGTCAAGGTTCAAAACCCATATCAAAAATTAATATGAGAATTGGGCCATGTTGACTTAAAATTTGTCATCACAGATCAGAAAGTAAACGGATCGCAACAGCCCACAACTATCAACAGCTCCCTGCCAATATTTCCCTAGTCCTACAAGCCAAACCCCACACCAAAGATCGAAAGCCCACACATCATAGGAAAGTTGATTTCCACCGATTCCCCAAAAGCTTGACCTATCAAGTAAAGTTCTTGACAGAACCTACCATCGCCTAGATCAAATCCAACATCTCTCATACTTTCCCTCATACGTATGCCAGGTTGAACTGGCAATAGAGCGAAAATAGATATGAGTGGGAAGATTGTCAGACAGCCCCAACAAAAAACATGAGCATCGGATTCATCTAAGTCCCTCGTGAGGGAGTATAAATTAGGACTCGGGTTGTACTGCCATGAGTTTCGGATCGTGCAATGGGTCTTCACTATGCTAACAATCTTCCCCGTACCACTAGATAGCATCGATCTTTCACCACAGATGCATCTACTTGCAAGCAAGTACAGTGGTGTTGAAGTAAAGATGTGTTTCTTGGAGCATGGCAATGGATTGAAGAGGGAAGGAAAAAGGTCGAAGGAAGTGGGAGGGGAGAGGCCTTATAAGGACGTGAAATGCTGTACCTTGATGGCCAAGCGAAACCAAATGCGAGATTAAAATTGCAAATTCAAGTTACGGCAGAGAAAAGTTTTCTTTGTTAGAGAGGCGCAGTAAGCTGATGGTGAATATCAGTAATGTATGGTGATGAAATTGTCGTCCAATCTTTTGTGGCCAGTCTTGCCCACTCAAAAGGTGATAGCTCGTATATCACATCACTTCTCGCCCGCGAAAGGAGATTCCGGTCGATCTAGTTTCAAAGAAGGGCTATGGGGAATCCAAAAATTGATTTAAAATCATTTACAGAGTTCAAACCCTCTCAAAGGGTTAGATCATTGAAAGTGAGGGTGGTGTTCTAGGGTCAAAGTCGATCTTGCGCTTAGCAAATTTCAATACATGTACGTATATGGCTTCATTATTCCATGGGCATTCTTGCGCTGTTTGTGGTGAGATAGGAACTTGGTTGAAGGAATCTGGGTATTAGAAAATTACTCAACAAGTGAATAATTGATAAGTTGAAGGCCACGCATGGTCCAGTGAAAACTGTGGGAGAAAATTTGAATTTTCTCAAGAATCTCTGAGTTGTATTCACTACCTACGCACTAAGAAATCAAACTCTTTTCGCAACCTCAGCAATTCTCTTGATTGATATTTTTTCACAGACATAGACACATCATCTGCTCTACATACGATCACTCACCATTGTTATCACTATCACTCACCGCCGCGTACGTCTCAATGCTCTCTACTACTCAATTCATAAATTCATGGAAGTGCACAATTGTAGATGCTCCTTCCATTCATAGTAGAATGTACCACAATCGACCTCCTAGGAATCAGAATCAAAGTATCAAGACCTTGCTGCCTCTCGAAGTCTAGAAGGGGCTCTTCGAACAAGTGTGTTTGACTTCCGTACTGACTGGTAGTGAATATGCGTCAATTGTAATGCATGATATCTAATAAGTGTGTAGTGCAATGTATTTTCAAATATAGGAAAGTCTGATTCTGCCCCAATTCATTCTGAAGCATTCGTGAGCATTCGAGTCTTTTTCCCAAGAAATTTGACGAGTATCGAACTGAATCCTAGTCCTGAATACCTATCAACTTCCACTCAGTATGTTCACTGGTAGGTCTTGAGGTGAAGTTCAATCGGGGCCGAACTTGATGCTATGAGTTTAGATAAGCTTGAAAGTTTTTAGGTTGTGGAGAGTTTCACTAATATTTTGACACCTAGTATGTGCTCCGCAAGCGAGCTAGTCCTTCATTTCGTTAAGTAGATAGTGGGGATAGGTACGATCTGGCACTCTCGAGACTTTAAAAAGAGTATGAATCTCATCCTGAATAGCTTAGGAAAGTTTGATATCTTTGGCAAGCAGAGTCAGATCGATGCAGTTGTCACTTGGGACTCATAATCCTGAACACGGCAAGCAATCGCCGAAACTGCAGTAATTATGACACAACCAGTAAAAAGGAGACAATTTCTTTACACACGGAACCACACGGTATGCCGGCAGATGAACATATGCACAAATGTGCATCATTGATACCTCGGCCCCTATGACCGACGTCCGTTTAGAGTTGAAGCTAGCCTTTACCCCACACTTCATAAATTTCCCATCTTGGGTATGTTTTCCAGAAATTTTTAAACATCGAAATCTACAAAGTTCTACTTTTATAAAACAATTTATTAGAACAAATTAAGAAAACATTATAATTTCCTAGCAATTGTCATCAATTCGACTGAAAACGTGTCATACATCATACCTTCCTTTCACAATTTCACATTCCCGGACAAAGAACCCAAATAGGAAGCTTACTCGCGAATACCTTATTCGAAATGCCAGCCCTACGCCATTCCATTTCTCAGCTATTCGCGCCGCATCCAGCGTTTGCTCTTCGAACCTCCCAATCTCACGAACAATCGCTTTATACAGCTCCTTCGGCATCTCCAAATAGCGACGAGATGATTCCTTCATTACAGCCAAAAAGACCAACCGTATGTTTCATACCTTTACTGAGCTTTCCTTATCCAGCGCGTGATAGGTGAAGAATATAGCTAATCGATCATCCATTCCACTAGGTCCCAATTCCCACTACATCCTCTACTCCACCTCCCAATCCACCTACAACTTCAATGCCTCCACCTACTTACCAATCAGAATCTCCCTCCCCTACCGCGTCTACATCCTTTCACGCTCCCGCATTCCCCACTACAGCTCCAATTCCTCCCCGCACCCAAATTGAAGCTTTGCCACCCCACGCAACACCTTTACAACCATCAGATTCAATCTCACCCTTCCTACACTTAACTCACAGAAATGGCAAATTCATTCTTGATTCCGCAAAACGTCATCCAGTATTCTTTACAGATAGATTGAGAAAAGCACCTACCGGCGTGGAAGCAAATGAATATGCGTTTGAGGATTGGAAGGCGGGGAGTCCGGTTGCGAGTGGGTATGTGTACGAAAGTGGTGAAGTTCAAGGAAGAGAAGCAAAGTTGTGAGGGGGCTTGTTGATTGCGGTCATTGAACACAATCAAGAATTATTATAACAGGTTTATATATTGGAGTTCGGATTGGAAAAGGGATTCGGATTCATGTATTGTATATATGGGACCCCTCGTTTTCCACATGGTAAGAATGCTCATCATTGTGTTCTAAGGGTTTTTTTTTTTGGTTTTCTTATGCAAGCGTAATCATAAATAACATATCAATTGCTCGTCCTTATAAACCCATAAATGTATGTATACTAAAATAACATAAAGCCGCATGCCAAAACTCTACGCCGTGGTATAAAGTCCCCAATCCTAATGTTATCCTCCCCAATGGTCAATTTGAACTCAATGCACGGCTTTCTCGATCCACATTATGCCGTTTTCTCTGCAATGCACCTATCCAACACACTTTTGCCATCCCGGTAATCCGCATCCAAATCCAACAAACAAGTAGAGCAAGAAGATGATAACAACAGTCAAAAGTACCATCAACTTCACATTCTTCCACCACATCTGTCTGCGCAAGCCTCTACTCCTAATCCTGAATTCCGATGCGCTTCCACCGAGTCTATCCGTTTTGTCAACGAGCAGATCAATTCTCTCGCCTCTTTCCAAAAGACTTTCGATATTTTGACTCATAATACCTCGCACGTTGTCAATTTCACCTTGTACGTTCTTGATCGCATCCTCTTTGCCACCCTGGGTTGTTCCGTATTCTACCATCAATTTCTTGAGTTCGGAATTGAATGATCCAGCGCCGTAACTTCCTAAATCGGAAAAGTCTGTAGTAGAAGGTGGGAAAGATGTAAAGAAGCGCTTTTTAATCTCGAAAAGAAAACCAAAAGGTATGCGACGTCCAAGAGAAGCATCGGCAATCACGAGGAATGTAAGACCACCCGCAGACGATTCGGATGCGGGGTATTCAGAGGGTGCAGATGCCATATAATGGATGAAGGAGTTGTTGTGGGTATACGTCAATTTTTGAGGTTCATCATGCTTAATTTTTGGAAGGACAAGGGAGGCTAGGGATGAAGTTTGCGAAGCGGCGGATGTGGTATGCTCGGCGAGGATGGTCGTATTGTGAGAGATACAAGAACTGCATATGTTAGAGGGTAAAATAAGAATCTGTAAGACCGATGTATACTTACTAAAGAAGGGGAGTTGGTGGTGTGGATGAGGAAGCCATTGTTGGAATTTGAATTGAGAATTCGAAGGGTTTTCCACGAAGTCCGAAGATCTCAAATATCCAGAATACAATTTAACAAAAGGAAGATGTATCGGTTGATGGAGATGATATCAACAATTGCATGCGAATATGGACTGGCAGGTTGATGAGGATAACTGGAATGGTGAAAGTTGGATAGTCAATTCAATATGGTTGACATAAAGGTAACAGGATTGGGAAAGTACAATGACGATGGCGCAGAAGCTAATGCGGCTGCGGCCGACGCTAAGACTTGCTATGTCTCGATGATTACCTAATCACAAAATTAAATCTGTATTTGAGGTCAGTTATTATTCTATCTATAATCGGATGCTTTTGCGCTATCCACTGCGGTAATGACATTGATCAGCAGGAGGTCTGGACAATGTGCGTTCTGTACATTTCGCAGCTTAATATGGGCAAGCTCTACACCTCTCACATCCAATGGTAGAAGTTTCCATCAGTCGAGGCCTGTGGCGAGGACGATTCCAAAGTCGCGCCGGAAGAAGGTATATAACATGGGCACTGCTACTTTGGTATCCTCATCTGCTTACCACCTAACTCTTTAGTACCCAGAGCCTTCGGAATCCTACGGAGTATCAAATCACAATGGTCCCCATAAAGGGTATGGAACGCCGAAAGACACTGAGGAACGGGCTAGGACGGCATTTCGAAAGTTTGAACAAACGATAATGCAAGAAGCCCGAATGCTGAGAAGAATGCTTATCAATGGAACGATATATGTGAAACCAGTCGGGGACGAAGAACTGAAAGGCTGGGGTGTAGCAAGTGAAGAGGAGTTGCTAGTCAAGCTTCGAGACTTTGAGGATGTGATAGCAGCGGCTGGCAGAAGAGCAACTGAACGGGGCGAGATCGATAAAGCTTCAAATCCCATCTTTTGCAAACTTAAGGATGCATATATTTCAAAGGATACTAAAGGCCTACAAGACGAAATAAGACATACATTCACCCATTTCACGCTCTCCGGCAAGTTTTCGAAAGAAGAACTTGCAAGCCACCAGAGGTTAGCAGACTTTCGTTATCCAATTGAATGGTACCCAGCGACACGAGCGATGCAACGCACTTTCCACTTGCATGTTGGACCCACGAATTCTGGCAAGACATACCATGCTCTGCAAAAGCTTGAGGCAGCCAATAGTGGTATATATGCTGGGCCCCTACGATTATTGGCTCACGAGGTTTATACGAGATTCAATGCGAAAGGAAAGCCATGCTCTCTTATCACTGGAGAGGAACGACGGATACCAGAGGGTGCTAAGGATACCATGAAGAGTTGTACCGTGGAGATGGTACCTCTCAATTCGAAAGTCGATGTAGCAGTTATAGATGAGATTCAGATGATCGGAGATGAAGAACGTGGTTGGGCTTGGACTCAAGCAGTGCTGGGAGTTCAGGCCAAGGAAGTACATCTCTGTGGCGAGGTCCGTACAACTAATCTAATAAAAAAGTTATGTGCAATGATGGGAGACAAGTTGTTCATACACAATTATGAAAGACTCGGGAAATTACAAGTAATGGCAAAGAGTCTCGCACCAAAACATTTCGAGAGAGATGGTCCACCTAACAAAGAAAACAATCCGGTCAGCAAATTAGAGAAAGGGGATGCTGTCATCTTGTTCTCGAGGATGAGAATTCATGCAATGAAAAACGCAATTGAGGCACATCATAGAGGAAAACGATGCGCTATTGTTTATGGGTCATTACCTCCCGAGACCCGTGCTCAACAAGCCGCTTTGTTCAATGACCCAGACAATGATTACGATTTTCTAGTTGCCAGCAATGCCGTTGGCATGGGATTAAATTTAAGTATCAAACGTGTCATTCTTGAATCTGTTAAGAGACATAATGGCACAGATCTCATAACTCTCCCTATCTCTGAGATTAAACAAATCGCTGGTCGGGCTGGAAGATACAAGACGGCCCGAGATGCCATCGAAGCAGGGCCAATAGACGTCACAGATGGCATCCCCGCTAAACCAACAGAGCCTCCCGTTGGCCTTGTCACAACATTTTTCAAGACTGACCACGAGATATTATCAAGCGCCATGTCAAAAGAAGCAGCACAAATGACAACAGCAGGAATTTTTCCTCCTGCAAATGTCATAGAACGCTTCGCTGAGTATTTTCCTAAGAGTACACCATTTAGTTACGTAATATTGCGACTACACGAGCTCGGATCTTTAAGCAGCCAATTTCACCTATGCCAACTCAAGGAGCAAGCTGCCATTGCAGACGTCATTCAAGAATTCAATCTTACCATTCGAAACCGCCTCATTTTTCTAGCTGCTCCTGTGTCTTTGCGCGATCCTGGAGTTGTCAATGTAGTAAAAGCCTTTGCTCGTTGTGTATCCGAAAACACTGGTGGTCACATTCTCAATATACCTGAGCTTAGTCTTGAACTTTTGGATGAGGATCCTGACACTTTTACTCGGCAACATCAACGGGAAATGTACGTGCGCAGTATTGAAAGGTTACACAAAAACATTACACTCTACCTCTGGTTGAGTTACAGATTTACAGGTGTATTCCACAGCCAGGCCTTGGCATTCCACATTAAGGGCTTGGTAGAGGAGAAGATTGATTTATGTTTGGCTAAGGCCGAGTGGCAAGAGAAAGCTAGAATAAAGGCAATGAAACGAAATGTAGAGCTTTTGAACGCTCTGTCGGAGGATAAAGGTGTATTAAATGCTGCGTCAGTTGATGTACCTTTGGAGGGGAATATTTCCGAAGATCCAAAGGAGTCTCTAAATTCAGAGATACTGCTGGTGGATGAGACCTCGGGCAATTCCAGGATGTACTCAGATGCTGAGGCGAGCAGAGAGGCTCAATCTGGAATGAGGGATGCCAGTGATAAGAAAACTGGCACTCTTAGAATTCCTCTACATGCGAAACTTCGTGGACGTCATGCCAGTCCCTGAAACATGATCAATTAAAATGTAAGATATTTACGATGGGATCGTGTGAATTGCCAATGTGCTGCACATTCCTCTCTCAAGATTTGAAAATAAATTATATTATTACTGTATACGTTGCATCTCATTTCTTTCATGGTCCAATGTAACTCTTTGCTACGCTCTATTATATCCCGCTCTTCTAAAACCCTTGAACAAAATTCTTTGGTCTACCTAACAGTTCCTAATCACATGTGCTCTTCCACATTTCAAAGAGTACGTTTCCTCATTGAATTACAATAAAAGATTTGACAGACAAGTGCTGAATCTACCGTGGACAATAGTTCCGTTGTACCATCTTCCAAGGAAATGATAAAAGTGATGTTTTGAGGATAAACGCGCCTGCGAAGAAATCAAACGCCCTCTTTTTCGTCCGTTCTAGGTTCGCGTTCGGATTCTAACGATCTCTGAAATACTCGTTCGACTAAGGAGTGCAATTATGAAGTGTATAATAGTTGAGGTGTTATATACAACGATATACGGATATCGGATTGGTCATGAAATATATCTAGAAAAGTCCTAGCGCAAACTGAGATGCTGTTAGTTACAGTGTAGCCTAAAAGATATTTATAGTGAAGAAAGAGACACTTACAGGAAGTAGAATATGGCATGCCACTTGATTTGAAAGGGGTACGATGGCTGTGAAATCCGTTATTTCGAAGCCACGGGGTGCAAAAGCTCCCAAGTACACCATTCCTCCCAAAACCGGGATCATAACCAAATACATCCACTTAAAATCACGAAAGATTTTATCTAAACCAATTCTAAAGCCACCAGCTTCGACTTCTTTGGCGGTAGCCGTCCATTCCATTTTGATGCTGAAGAAATGGCATAAGATGGCAGTTAAAAGATGGAAAGATATGCCACCGAAGAAGAGAACAAACATGGGTGTCCATTTTGCGGTTTCAACTATGGAGGAGACGAAGACTTTTTCGCCGAGGCGATGACGTAACATGGCGAAGGCGAGGGGTGAGAGGACGTTGAAGATTACGGCCATGCCGACGAAGATTTTCCAGGAGGTGAGGTAGAATTGATCTAGTGAGTCATTGAACCAGCCGACCATTATGTAGTTTGCTAAGGTAAGTGGAATGGCACAGGCAATTGCGTAGTCTGTTAATTAGTCAGTTCTGGAACAACTTTCAAGGCTTTGAATACTCACAAGTTCCGATATAAGCTAAAATAGTGATTTTAGAGGTGAGCTTGATGTCACTCCAAAGGAATCTCATGAATAGTTTCGTGAATGGGCCTCGCCACCACTTGTAGATGGGATTGAAGACTAATTCGTTACATCCATATGCATATTTCTCCCATCGAGCAAGTTCGTCATAAACAGTAAGTGATACGCCTTCTTTGAAACCACCTTCGTGGTAAGTTGCGAGTCTCACGATAAATTTGGCCATTTGAAGTCGTAGACTCATGTCAAAATCCTCGGAGACGTGATCTAGCAAGACGTTAGAAGATTTATAGTACAGGCAGAATATTGAAGTGACATACCGTCAGACCAGAACTTTAATTGTCCATCTTCTTCATACGCTACGCTCTGTACAGCTTTCCATCGTAGAAAGGCATTGTGGCCAACAAATGGAGCACAATCACCGTTCCCTACTGCGAAGGTAATAGACATGTAGATGAGGTTTGTAAAGTAAGTGACTGTCAACTGTTAGTGTTATCTCTAATTATTTTCTACCATGAATACTTGCTTCCGTTTTCGAAAGGATTATTAGCAACTTGCATGACACCGGAGGCATGTTGTAGAATAGCCACTTGAGGACTCTCATGCATTTCTAATGCGCCTAACAAAAGGCAGTCTTCAGGTACTCGAGTGTCGCTATCAATGATTAAAATGATATCACCGATACGAACATTACCTCCAGCCATAGTCCGCCCTTCATCTTGCTCAAGACAAGTTGCTAGAGCCTGTTTATAAAGCACATCTTCTTCATCTGGAGTGATATCACATTGGGGTCTATCTTCCGCTACAGATTTTGCAGCAATAAGTCTCAGTAACTCGTCTTCAACTCGAATCGAGAAACTGAGACAGTAGTTCATGTTCGATGCTTTTTTGAATTGGCCCTTTCGCTGGAATCCTTCAGGGTTATCTTGTACCTTCTTTCCCTGATACCATTTCTTTTTGCTGTGGGTATGTTTCGGGCGCGAGCAGTAGCCGATATTATTCAACTCGTAAAATGTCTTTCGAGCTTCACACAGCTCGGGATCTACAGCTTGCATTCCGTCCTCGTTAACGTAAATTGAAGCAGAGCCTCCTTGTGCTTCATAGTACCGAATAGCAGCCAGTATACTGGTGACAGTAGGAATAATAACACTATCTCCATCAGTCAGCTGCTTTATAATAAGATCCTAGTGGTCTCATACCCTTTTAATCCTTCTTTATATACTGGCATCTGAATGGTGATGTGTGGCAGCTCTAAGTCGGGATAACGACCCTTCTTGGGCGGCTTGGCCGAATAGAACTGAGAATTCTTTCGGACATATGTCAAGGGTCCAAATAACTGGAATAGGCTTCCCGCAATGACAATCATGAAAAACTGATGATAAACATGTTAGTTACGTCCGGGAAATTATCGGCATTTTTCCGTTGTACTTGAGGCTTACGCCACGTACAAAGTGGCTGAAAATGTCTTACCAGAGAGAAGGAAACGAAGAATGGAATAACGGCGACAAGTGCAAATCGGAGTACCCCACCATCCCATTGATATTCTGTTATCAGTCGCGATGCACAAAGCATCTCTACGAATACCACCAAAGTCATGGCAAATCCAATGACACCAGCATGTAATAATAGAAAGGGTCTCTCTGGTGGTGCCGCGGCCTCGATATCTGGATTGAAAATTGTGTCTTTGTTTGCTTCACGCTCAATCGCGGCTTGAACAATGTTCATTTTCTCATTGAATTCAGGATCCTCACTAATGGCCGATGGTGTTCGTCCGGGAGTTTGACCTGGCGTTTGTCCAATAGGTGGAGTCATGGATGCGTATGGAGAAGTAGCTGTCATGGTACCAATATGAGATCCCCAGATCTATTTCTTTTTTGTAAGTACATTTCAGATTTTGTCGGGTTGATTTGACTTACCAAGCCAACGAGGATACCTTCAACATCTGCGCCATGCGTCATAATACTTTCAACCGACTCGTTCCAAATGAGAACGAGCCTCTCTTCTCTCAATACACATAAGTACGACTTCTTTGATACTCCAGTACCTCCATATGCAAGTTCTGAAAGATTTTGGACGATTGGAAGTCTAATTCCGCGTGGATGTACTTGGACTTCTGTTTGAAAAGGGCCAATTTGGTCCATCAATGCTGCAGTGATATCTGAAGACATTGTGAAGGCAACTTTGCAACCAAGATATTGCATCACAGTATAAAAATTGTTATCAACGTTTGGTGGCTCAGTGTAGTAGCTACCATCCGGAAGTCGCATAGCAACACCCACCCACGACGATTCGCTGATGGTGCCATTTTCCTCCTCGATAGGTTGAAGCCATTTTGCAGCACTGCATCGTCTTTGGAGATATTTCGCAACCTATAAACCATCATCAGGCGAAAGCCAGGAATCGCTTGAAGTTTTATTTGAGGAGAGGATATATAGTAAACTATGTAACCGAAAGACATACCAGAGTATGACGATCGCGGCTTCCTGCAGACCCTGTACTGATAATGCTATGGGGTCGCGAGGCTGGCGCCAAACTTTCCAGGCGGAACACTGAAGGCACTGGGACACTCTGATGTCGTTCTGCCATCATAGGGCGTGTATCTGGAAGAATTGGCAGCTGCTCACCAGAGCGCAGTTGAAAGTTGAATTCTTCAGACATAACGTTGTAGGTTTGAGGCCGGGAAAGAACTAATACCAACGTGAACCAGGAATTGAAGAGCTACAAGTCTAGATTGAAAGAGTGAGAACCTGAGGTTATTAGTAATCGATACGTGGATAAGATCGAAGGCAGTTGACGGGATTTGTCGAAAATCGGAAGTCAATATTACACTTGCCAACACACTTGTGATGGCGGCTGTAGGAGGAAATCGAAGACCATGAACTTTCTGTCTATAGATTGTTCGAGCTAGCTGAGTGAGGGCGACGGAACATAGAAATTTAGGCTAGTTTCAACGACTTACCGGGATGGAAAACACGAATTTAGCACAAATACTACATTTAAGATATCGAGCTCGCTGGCTTATAGCCTCGGTGTCACAGCAGGCAGTAGGCACATCTCCTGCGGGAAGCCTATACTATTGGATCAGATTTACAGATGTATAGTGTCTTTGGACGAAAGTTGTGGCTTCATCTATATCTCCACGCATGCAGGATGCAGAATATTGACCTAAGAATAGCATTATGGTCCGACGATAAGGTAGGAGGCTTGGGGAACGTGTGCTATCTCTGGTAGTTCCAATGGAATAGATAAGTCTATACGGAAAGCTTTTCCGTTGAATGGTTCAACAATACGAAGCTTCAAAGTATTGAGAGACTATTATTGACCAGGGGAGTGTTGTACATGGCTGTATTAACCAGATTCTCGCAAAAAGGCCAGGATACGGAAATTGATGGGTTCCTCATTGATCGGAAATCCTTTTGAGATCTTGGGGAGATCAGAAAGATACAAGGGAGAGAGCAGCAAAACATCGACCACCAAGGTGTCCAAATATTTTCATCCAGCGTTTGCTTTGACGTGATTGGCCAAATCGAGGCTCATAGTAACGCAATATAAGTGAGCTAGATTGGAACTTTCCATTTCCCCATAAGACTAGACGGGCTCAAATGCTGTCAGCCCTTGGCCCCTTGGTACAGCAGGGGATTTCCTGAACTTTTCAATACTAATAACGAATTTAGGTGCAGACCTCGGAGTGATATCTTACTATAAGCTTTCAAGGGTCACAGACCCACTGTAGGCTTATTTACCCTAAATCAATCGCTAAAATACCCTGTCCGCTACCCTTCCCTCTTCAAATTGCTGCATGTTACTAAGTGGTACAGATAACACTGTAGTTCTTGCTGTTCGTTGGCCAACAAATTCGCACTTTGTACGACTCATACGAGGAATTAAACATTCAACGTTTTTCCACCCTGAACTCTCGTTAGGAATTTTTAATGTCGATCACTTTGATATCCCGACATCTCAACCACCTCATTTTCTCGGTAATACAAACGAAATACCCCAACATGCACCTTTCCTTCTGGATCATCTGAACTGTTGTTTCGATTTTTGATTTGAGCTCCTTGTTTTGACTTTTCTCTCAACACCATCTTCATTTTTCTCTGATTTCAACCTTTCGTCTTCCGTCCAATCAAGTACCCATTACCACAAAGATGAGACTTATCTGCAGGTTCCTGAACTCTCGTATTCAATATCGATATTCACATGCATTCTTGTAAAGTGTTACAGTGCCATCATCCCATATAAGACATTGCATCATCTGTTTTCAGGCCTAGTGGCTCGGGCAATTCAATCATTATCGTGGATTGACGCCTTTGAAATTTTGAGGTTACATCCGCCTTTAGCTTTCGTTTTAGAAGCCTCTGAGTCCTCCAAGCACTAGTTGTAAATGGTTCACAGCCACCGGATACCGACAGATGCTATGCTACCTGATTGAACATAGCTGAACATTCCTGTCAGTAACTTTGTTATCATAATCAATTTTGATGTTCTCGATATCGCGTATATTCCTACTGTCGGCGATATTACCAGCTCGTGCAGATCTACTAGGGCATCATTTCGCTTACTCCTCTCATTTGTTCTTATGAAGCTGGCAGAAAACTTCCATACCCTCAAGGATTGATGCAGATACAAGGTACTCTGCCGCCCATGCGGTATTCGACAATACCATTATTGAAATGGATCGATTGATCTTAGCTTATTTATCGGAGATTTCTCTTATCTTGGAAATATTTTCGACCATACCATATATTTTTCGTGGGGAATTTCGGGCAAGTGCGTGGGTGAATAGAAGAAGTCAACCGTCCAAATTGAGATTGTGATATTTTGATAAGTTATCCAGCGACTTGTCCCAATCTTTCAAAGTTGCAGAGAGTAGAGAATCCTCAAGATGTCAACATACAGTACATCCCTGACTGCACAAGATCCTCAAGCCCACCGAGTTTCTGCCCCTGGAACACCTCAACTTCTCTCTCAACCAGGAACACCAAATCACGAATCCTCCCATACAAGTACACCAAGTAACCGATTCTCATCACCAGGGGAAGCCTCTTCAATTTCAGGTAGGAAAACCGGCACTCTTGATGTTGAAGAAATTGCTGATTGTTGAAGATGGTTTGGATATCGTGCCTCCAAGACAGCGCCGTTTTAAAAGTGCTAGGCTTATTGGCGAGTAAGTTTGGACCTTTATCCCAAAGTGACAGATACTGACTTTAAGAAAGCTATGAAAAGCCATGGCTAGAAAAGGTTGCTACAGAGGGAAAACGAAAGAAATGGTCCGGACGAACTTGGGATTCAATAATTTTCTGGACAAGTATTGTCATTGGCTTTGGGCTTGGAGGCATCATGTGCTACATTGGATTTACATCAGTTCCAAACAACTCATACTGTCTTGTGTTTGAGGATGATTTTCACAACATAGACCCCAGTATTTGGAGTTATGAGATTCAACGAGGTGGCTTTGGGTCAGTTCATATCACTAAATTACTTTGAAAGATCTGTCAGCTGATAAAACTAGTACTGGATCCTTTGAATGGACCACAAACGATCCTCAAAATGCCTACACTGATGATGAAGGGCTTCATATCGTCCCAACATTGACAGTCAACTCAACAAATATTACACCTGCTCAGATTTTAAACGGGTATACATTAAACTTGACTACCGACAATAGGCCTGATGGCGTGTGTACGTCTGATGATGCGGGCTCGTCTTGTTCTATGTACAGCAATATTACCGCCGGTACCATTATAAATCCAGTTCGAAGCGCAAGGTTGTCGACTAAGGGGAAGAAAACTATCAAATACGGCAAAATTGAAGTCATTGCAAAGATGCCAAAGGGTGATTGGTTATGGCCAGCGATATGGTAGATTTCCATCCTCCTTCTTAATGGAAGCTACTTACTTTGAATAGGATGATGCCAGAAGATCCTGTTTATGGACCTTGGCCTTCTAGTGGTGAGATAGATCTCGCTGAAAGCAAAGGTAATGATGGGGCTACATACGATGGAGGTCGAGACAGCATTATCTCTGCTTTGGTAGGATCCCTCTAGCTTGAACTCAGACTTAAGCTGACCACGACCAAAGCATTGGGGCCCAATTCCTCAAGTAGACGCCTTCTGGAAGACAGATGGAAAGCACAATATCCGACGAACCGACTATAGTGAAAGCTATTATACATACGGCCTTGAATGGAGTGAAGACTATATCTTCACCTATATCAACAGTCGTCTCTTGGTATGATCTCCATAAACCTGGTAATTCTCGCCTTGTGGCCTATCCAGAACTGATTTTGGTGTAGCAAGTTTTCTACCTCTCTTTCAGTAAGGGGTATAACAGCATGTGGAATAGAGGAGAATTCGGAAAGACAATTGTGAATAACTCGGCGCTACATGATCCATGGAGTCAAACGGGAAATCCAGCCACTCCATTTGACCAGGCCTTCTATCTTATTCTGAAGTAAGAATACCTTGTGCATGAAATAAGATTATGGTAACTTTGCTAACATTGAAATAGCGTGGCAGTAGGAGGGACCAATGGATACTTCCCGTGAGTTGTCGAATTGAGCGCGGCTTCTAGGGACACTGAAAGCTAACGTTGGTGATAGTGATAAGGTTGGCAACAAACCGTGGGGAGATGCTAGTCTGACGGCCCCAGCAGAGTTCTGGAACGCTTCAAGTCAGTGGGGCCCAACGTGGGGGCCGCCCGAAGACAGAGGAATGACTGTTAAGAGTGTCAAAATGTATTCGCAGGGGACTTGCGGAAGCCCGAGCTGAGAACGAAATCGAAAGAGATAGTATATTTCAAGTAAGCAAGATAGGAGAAGTGAGATATATAAGACAGGTGCTTAATTTGATTTTAATATTGCATAGAACAAATTTCGGGACGATACACATGGGAAGATAGAGGAGTAATCGGTAACTGAAGCCTCTTAACGGATAATAAGATATACAATTTTATACACTCATCTACACTTTCATAACTGTTGGAAGGTCACTGATAAGAAGTGCATACACGAAGACTAGGCATACAAAAGATGGTGTTCTCGAATTTTCAAGGATTAAATTCGGTCGTGTCTAGTTTACATGTGGTGTCCGGGTAAATGCAACCCTACCCTTGAATGTATCATGAATCCCGGGCCGATCAATAAACATCTTGAGTTTTCTAATTTTACACATCGGAAGAGAATTCTGGTATCGTCGTTGCTTTATCTCTTGCCAATGACTCAGAAGTGGTCAGATTCTCCTACTACATAGTAGATGCACATTGTTGAGTGTCATTGACTCGGTATCGTAAAAAGGTAAACATGTCATCTTCTCCGATGGCTTTTTAGTTCACTGCCCCATCCAGAGACTACGTTGCATGCGTACTCTGATTCGTTTACCGTGAATAGGATTGGGCTTCAAGTGTGTTGCACGAGTCTAGATTTGATATCGCAACTCTCCTATTCGTGAAAGCCTATCAAATTGAGTTTCCTTTTTCGGTTATGCATGATTGGGATAGTATATTGAAATATAGTGGATCATTGACTTTGCAAGGGATTCTTCACAAGGGGTCTAATAATGCTCCTAGCTTCCCAGACACCTCCGCAACATTAAGCTTAATTGAACGTTTTTTTAACCCAAAACAACTCCTGAACTACAATATCGGGTAATCAACAACGTTCTTTGCTCCGAGATCGTATGGGCTAGCATCAAATGTTTTCGTGCTGGTCAAACTCTAATCAACCTACATGGTTCTCCGTGCAGATATCCCTCGATTTTAGACCATTGTATCGCCAGCACATCATCTCACTCAATAGTTTGGCTACGGTTATCTCCACTTACTCAGGCTGCAGGTTGATGCAGTACATCAATATACAATAGTGTACCTATGCAATTGTTACACGACCATGAATAAGCTTTGCACCTACCAATGAGATGATCCATTCCATTCTATGACTTCACTTTTGGTGGCGGCGAGCCCTATCATGATTGTCACACCTCGTAACCTCGTAGGTGCTACCGTGAGACTTGCTACACAGGTTCTTCAGCCTGTCAATACTTCACGTATCTGCACAGTCAGTCATACTCTCAATTGTTCATTTGTTAGCCAAGTCGTTGGCGGATGTCGTGCCTCTTTCGGTATCCAAACCGAGCCGTGGAAAATGTCCGAACGAGATTCAAATTCCAGGTCATCAGGAACCCTCGAACCGCAGACAAGGGTTCGCGAAAAAGAAAGAAACGCCCAAGGATTTGTAACGCCTGTTTTGCGGTACATGCATGATCGTATTGTTTGGAAATAACTTTTTGGTACCATATAACACTTTGGAAAATGTGGAGATAACCATAGAGAATCCACGGGGTGTGCCTTGCACCAGATGAGAGCAAATTATACGGTTAACAAGTGAGAATTATACGATTCTGCTGTTCGTAAAGAGCAAAAGCAACATTCAGGCTGGTTCCTGTCAGCCTCCAAGGATCCGAGGATCAGTGGTCTATCATGTGGAAGGTCATGGCAATTCTTGTCATTTCTTGTCACTGTAATCCAAGGCTGTAAAGCTTAAGCAGGTCGATGGAGTTCTCTCTCCGAGTGTAGATCTTTTCACTTTCTTTCTCCGTTTCCCGTGTATATCATTGAGCGACGGTCTTTTCCCAGCGTGCATTTGAACGGTGATTGCTAGCAATTGCAATCATGGCTCTTTCTTTTCTTCGGCTTGCATTTGCAGCGCTAAGTCTATCCTTGACGGTATGTTAATGATAGCTTGTTGTGATTGCCACTTTGTATTCAATCTGCTAATTAACTTCTGTTCGATAGTTTACTTGTTCCGAAGCGCGTTCAGGGAGCCATTCTGTCCTACCAAGGGCAGATACATGGTCATATGTGGGCTGCTACAGGTAAATATTTACATTGTTACATTGCCAAGCACCCTCTTTTTTCGTTGAATCTTCCATCCTTTGAAGAAAGAGGTTCCAATTGAGGGTACAAGGGGCCCATCAAGGATAAAGCAATCGATGGCTTGCATTTTATACCCTCCCATCAATATACCTTAGATGGCTGGCATATTGCAATGCAGAAAGCTGGTAGCCGGGTACTTCGATTGAACATTGCTTTTACTATCTTCATTTCCCGTATACTCTCGCTTGAAAACCCTCATATAAAAGTTTACTGATTCGGCATCATTAGCGATAACGTGGGGGCTCGCACGCTCACTACTAATGTAGCGACTACAGGAGGAGAGGCAGCTTTGACAATTCAAATCTGCCAGTCGACATGTCAAACTCTGGGTTTCGTACTTGCTGGAGCTGAATACTCAGGAGAATGTTGTAAGTGAGAAGCTCGAGTCAAGTTTGTAGCTTTAATTTGACAATCACAAGATTGCGCGAATAACATATTCAATGGCGGGGGCCTAGCTTCTGATGGCGAGGCCGGTTGTAATATGCCTTGCAATGGTAATGCTTCAGAAATATGTGGTGGTTCCGCGAGGTTGAGTCTCTACGATTTGAACAATGCTATAGTCTCGCTTCCTACTCTCACGACAAGCTCCATTCCCGTTCCTACTTTTACAGGAGCACCGTCTGGGTGGGTACCTCTTGGGTGCTACAATGATAGCGTGAATGCACGTACCCTCACCACGCAGATATATTCCATTGCCGGGACATCCATGAGCGTCGATGCATGTCTTTCCGCCTGCATTCTCGGAGGTTACAGACTTTCGGGCGTCGAGTATGGCAGTGAGTGTTATTGCGACCACGAGATTGAAAACTATGGCGCTCCAGCAACGGGTTGTAATATGGTATGCGGAGGGAACTTGACACAATTTTGCGGAGGGTGAGCATTGTTTCTAATGTCGTCGTTGCACATTGATTCTTTTCTCCGAGAGATTTCGCGAGAAGCGATTACTAATTATCTTCTAGATCCGGGCGGATGAACGTATACAATTACACCGCAACGAGTTTACCGCCTACACCAACACCCACGACAATTAGTGCCACTGTCCCTTCGGCCACGATCATAGATCTTCCAACAGGATGGACCTACAAGGGATGCTGGGTTGACCGAGCCCTTGGTCGTGGTAGTATCCTCGCCGACAATCTGCCTAACGATGCCAATATGACTGTGGAATCCTGCATACAAAACTGTATCACAGCAGGATATAGTATAGCTGGAATGGAATACTATACACAATGTTATTGCGACTCTGCAATTATTAATCTGGGAGCCTTGGCATCCTCAGATTCTCAGTGCAACACTCCGTGCGGCGGAAATGCAAATCAAATGTGTGGTGGAGGTTCGTATTTGCGTTCTTGCACCCTCAATTCCATTCCCATTTGCCTAATACATCTGTATCGTCATTGTATAATACAATCTTTGTTCTTTTCAAAAGCAAATGTAAATAATGCTAACTTCTAATTTCAATAGGCGATCGTATGAGCATTTATTCTAATCAAACAAGTTTGATCGTACGACAACTACCCGTAATACAGAATACGAGTTTACCGGGCAATTGGAAATATAAGGGGTGTCTCACGTAGGTGCAACTCTCAATTTCAAGTTGTTTCGTCGCATATGACGTGCTGGTATTGTAACACGAAAGATTAGAGCTGATCACCATGCAGAGACGATGCTGTGAATAGAGTGTTCCCTTACCAAATCGCATTTACAAATAACAACACAGCCACAAACTGTCTTAGCTTGTGTTCTGAATTTGGATATGGTGCTGGGGGTATGGAATATTCGAATCAATGCTGTGAGTTTCCGTTTATGCTACTAATTCTTTTTATGACTTGATGCGCCTAAGAGCTACTTGAAGTCTGCGTGATCCTTGAAATCTTATTTGCTATTGGCATCTAATTTTGTTCTTCTTTGATGTAACGTTCCAGATTAGACTTTGTATTGACTTCATTCACAGTCTGCGGTGACGTACAGGATGTTATCAACCACAAGGCTACGATCGTTGATGATTCGCAATGTGTCATGCTTTGCACCGGTAATCGTGATACATATTGTGGCGGGCCGTCCTTGATCACCTACTACACTTGGACAGACACACCACTCAACAGCTGGACCTTTGAGAGCGGAAATTCTGCCGGAAAATATGAGTTCCTCATTGGAGGTAGGCTATAACACTAACAGCATCTGGATGATTGACTCATGAATTTACAGGGCCCATCATTCCACTAACATCCGCTGTTGGCATCAACGGAAAGATTTCTTTTCTGGAAAAATTCGGAACGTCGCCCGCGAACAACAGCACTGGTGCTTATGAGCTGGACCTTACCCAAATCAATAACTATACGGCAGCATGGCGGCCCATGCATGTTAAGACAGATGTCTTTTGTTCTGCTAGTATCATTCTCCCCGATCGTCTTGGGCGTCAGATCAACATCGGGGGTTGGGCACTTCCCTCAACTCTAGGTGTACGCTTTTACACTCCGGACGGGGCACCCGGAGTACCAAGCAAAAATGATTGGGAAGAGAATTATCAAGAGATTGGCCTGCAGACAGGTCGATGGTATCCTTCAGCAATGATTATGGCCAATGGAAGCATCCTCGTGGTAGGTGGTGAAGTGGGCTCCAATGGCGCACTCGTTCCTTCCTTGGAAATTATCCCTCGCCCTCCTGGAGGAGATGTGCTCTATTGCGACTATCTGTTTCGTACAGATCCGTACAATTTGTATCCATATCTTGCGGTTCTTCCATCTGGAGGTATCTTCATTGCATATTACAACGAGGCGAGGATTCTAGACGAGGTTACTCTGCAAACTCAAAGAGTCTTACCGAATATTCCCGCTGCAGTGAATAACTTCTTGGGTGGAAGGACATATCCCATGGAAGGCACTGCTGTTTTGATGCCTCAAAGTGCACCTTATACAGATCCACTCGTAGTGATGATTTGCGGAGGCTCTACCCCAGGTCCAGAAATCGCGTTGGACAACTGTGTATCCCTCGAACCTGAGGTACCTGGCGCAAATTGGACTATTGAGCGCATGGTGAGCTTTGGCTCCTATTTTCCTATTCAAGAGACTTTATTGACAATGACACATAGCCTTCAAAACGTGTGGTATCATCTATGGTAGCCCTGTAAGCTTTCTTCTCAAAAATATTACACCACTCATTTGTTAATTGAGTATTTTAGTCCCGATGGCACGTTTCTTATTCTCAATGGGGCTCAACAAGGTTTTGCTGGCTTTGGCCTTGCTACAGAGCCCAACCATAATGCTGTTCTTTACGATCCGTCGAAGCCTCTAAATTCCCGAATGTCTTCTTTGGCAAACACAACTATCGACCGCCTTTACCACAACGAAGCCGTGCTCGTTCCAGATGGCAGGGTTTTAGTTACAGGCAGTGATCCCGAAGACACTCGATTTGTCCAAGAATACCGCGTCGAGGTATTTTTACCTCCCTACTTATTGAATGGTGTTACTCAACCAAGTTTCACGTTTTCGAACGGCAACGATTTCGGTTATGGTGATACAATCGATATAGCCGCTACTCTCTACCAAGGTGACCCATCTACTGTTCGCATCTCTCTGATGGCAGCCGTAGGAGCTACTCATGGAAACTCTTTCGGGCAGCGAACATTCTTTCCGGCGTTCTCCTGCTCTGGCACAGCAGCAAATATGCAGTGTTCGATTACAACACCCCCTAATGCACATGTGTATCCGCCTAGCTGGGCCATGCTCTTTGTATTGGATAGTGGAACACCAAGTGTAGGTCAATGGGTGAGAATTGGAGGTGACCCAGCTAGGTTGGGAGAATGGCCAAATTTCCCAGACTTCACACTTCCGGGCGTTGGACCCACTGTAGGAGCTGGCGGAGTGGCAAATAAGGGGTCTGCTACAACAGCGGCGAGAAATTCTACCTTGAAGATGTAAGGAGGATACAATTGATGGGGACATTCTTTAATTTAATTTAGCGTTGATGTTGTAGGTATACACATAGCAAATCGGGCGGGTGAATTGCACCAAAGCATGGAGGTGGATTGTGATTCTTTTCTATACCAGTAGTGTACTTCAAATTAGTCTTCTAAGTATATAGTAGCCATAGCTTATTGATAAATACAGATAGTTGACTGAACCAAAACGAAATCTAAATGAGGGGGGTACGCAGTTCCTGGTGAATCTGATGTGCGTATGGCGTGTTTAGTATCCAGCATTTTGTGCAATATTGTCTGCATTATAGAGGTGAGAGATATGAACAGAGATTGAGGTGGGTTTGAACAGATTGTAGAAATTGAAAGTGTATGAATATTAAAATGATGTGAGATATCACACATTATTATAAGGATAGACAAATACACTCTTTAATATCTTGTAATGAATCCAGAGATCAAAATAGACGGGATCATTGATATGAGGTGGGAGATTGTGGTTGACTTGAATGCTCTGAGATATTGACATGATCTTAGATATGAACTGGTCTTCAAATGGCAATGCTTATGCCCGGTTTCTATGAGCATGAAGCAAAAATAGAATGAACCTATGCAAACACCCCAACAGCGATTGACCGAATAAGATAACAATACAAGGTCGATGACACTCATCGTAGATAAGTCTTACATGATACACCGACGAATTATTGAATAACGGATGGCATGGAAGAAATGAAGAAAATCATCTTGAAAAGGGCGAATTTTCTGGTTGATCTCGATGAATGATTTGAGAGAACTACATGTGGCGTATGAATAACAATGGTCAGCGGTTTCGAGTCTTGATAAACGTTGAACTTTGTCCTCTTATTTTCCTCCTTGTAAATATAATAGACGACGGCTTGACATGTGGATAGTTTTGATATGATTCCGATGTTCACCATTCTATCGTGCGTACCGCTATATGTCGAGAATGCATCCCTTCAGACACAAAGCAACAGAAGCATGATTGATTGGTTTGCAGAAAGTTAAAGGGAGGTCAATAAGAATCTCGACTGTCTCTAGTTGTGAAGCGAACTAGGAAAATTTTCCGGGAACGATAGCAGGAACTGAAGTTTTCTTGACGTCTAAAATGATTGTGCCCGAGTTGCCAAGCTATACAAGAAAAAGCTCGTGGAAGGGAGCTTTCGAGAGCTTCGAATCTACAGAGCTTACGCGAAGGATGGCCCCTGAGGTACTCGCCAGGTCGAAATCCACAGGCAATAAAAGACCAACATCTTTAAGAACATCCATACTTAGGGGTCATCTTTGCATTATAGTTATCAGATGACCCTAAGGGCCCGTTCGGATCGTTTTTTTAGGCGATGTAGAGCTAGATTTATTGTCGATATAGGCCTAAATGAGTGTTTACCGAACGCTAACATTGCCTACAAAATTATTTTAGATTATATTGTCAATAAAATTGGAAAAAAGTGATTTGCCGAACGCTATGTTTTGCTACAAGGACTCAACAAATGTAGGTCTACGAAATTTGAAAATTTGTATGACAGCCTCGCTAAATCTGTAATGGAGCTTCGACCTCCATTTGTTAAGATATTGTCACTTTACATTTCGTAGACCTACGAATTTGAATCTAGGTTTACCAAATTAGACTAATTTATTAATCAAATGATACACCAACCTTATTTTGGCAACAAATTAAGAAAACGATCCGAACGGGCCCTAAATGTTTCGATATCACAGTCTTTATCAGACTCAAGGTAGTGTAACAGAGAAGAAACAACGGTACTTGATAAGAGTCTCGAGTCGTGATCGTTCAATATTGCCAAATGCACAGGCGTTACTTTCGAACTTGGCGTTCCAATCCATAATATTTGCATACACACCCCGAGATTACCAAATAAATAAAGTAGAACACCAATCTCCACCTGACTCTTTTCGCTATCCTACAAAATCAAAAGCATGCATATGCTGCAATCGAGTCATGTTTAAGAAACCAGCTCCCATGATGTCTAGTCGAGTTTTGTGCTCTCTAGCTATTAATTTTCGAGAACGTTAACCTTCAGCTATACTCCCCCTTGGACTTTCCTGCCTCGACAAATCACTTGCGCTAGTCGCAATACTCATCTGTACACTCGGTCTCCTCCCAAGTACAGGTATACTACTCCCAACTCCCGGCACCCGCTCCAACCTCATTGGTGTCGGACTACTATCCCTTCCATCTCTTGTCAAGATCCCCGGCGGTAATCCCAATGTCGGAATATTCGAGTCGAGAAGCATAGCCGGGAATGGACTTCTGAGCGTTGGTGGGGTCGCATGTGGTGGTATGACTTTTTCAAAAACTTCTTTGTAGAAGAGTTCTAGTTTCCAGCTATTGTGACAGAATTCTTCGAGTTCGGCTTTGATAGTGTCAGGACTGATTCCACCGGTGATAGCTAATTTTGAATTGGGAAGGGAAGCGCCTAGTACATCAGCTGTCGCTCGCAATGAAGGGGAGAGGGAGTGGGTCGCACGAAGAAGAGGAGAAGGGGCATGAGCCGCACGCAGGATTGGTGATTGAAAGGGGCTGGATGTGTTTGCAGCGATTCCTGGATTGTTTGCAATTGGACTGGGTCCCATGCGATTAACGCCAGCATGATCCACTTTCATGTATTTTTCTGTATCTCTGGCCGATGCAGTCCTATTATTGTACAGTCGGTTCGCTAATAGGAGGAAATTGCCTTCATCTGTAATCTGTGCAAGTAATACTCCAGATCTATGAATGTACTGTGTATAGGTATAATCTGGTCGACCCCATGAGAACGACACATCAATATTGCTTGGAAAATTCTTCGCAGCTTCAATATCAAGAACAAAATTGAACTTCTTCATGATTGCTTTTTGGTAATAATGTCGATTAGATTGAGTAGTTTGTGCTTGCGGAGTAAAGGAATTGACGTCAAAGTATGTTCGGGGCTGTTGATCTGGAGGCTGCAAAGACAATTCGATCAAGTAGGGACTCCTGAATGGATGGACCGAAGCAATAGAACATGCCTCGCCAATCGGTGCTTCGACTAATCGTAGGCCATGTTGTTCTGCGGTCGTTGCCCACGTATGTATGGCATCCTCAATCAGCTTAGCGGTGACATTGAGCCAATCGATTCGAATGTGGTAACAATTGTCAGGATTATGAAGACGATCATAGTGAAGGTTGATAAGTTCAGGTCGATAGGAGCGTTTTCGATGGTCAACATCATACTTCATAACTTTACTTAGAGAAACCTTGGGCCTTTTGCCCCCACATGTGGTTGGAGTTGGCACACCCGACTCATGTGAACTATCGTCTTGCGTAGAGCTGGATCTTGCTCTATCTGGTCGAGGAGAATCTTTAGGCATGGCATCTGACATTGGAGTCGAAGGCACAGAATTTTCACGGCGTCGAGAGCCGAACCAACCACTGCGACTATCCGGTCTCTGTTTGGCAAATTCTCCAGTAACTTGGTAGAAATACTGCCCATCTCGGAAAGGATGACGTTTTTCGACATGGACAAATATGCCTGCATCTTTACCAACTTCCTTCTCTCTCAACCTCTGTGTCTCGTCAACCATAAGAAAGTTGCCCAATTCAACTGCCTGATCACGATCTTCAATGTCCTCAAAGTTTTCAAGTAACCATGTCGTCATATCAGAACCGATAAAACAATTATAATGCAACCGAAAATGCCATCTTCGATTCTGCATACGGACACCGCCCTTCTCCACAGGCGCTTGGATAGCTTCCGCCAAGGCGGCAATATCAAGTTTGGATTTTCGAAAACGATCAGTGTCAAGTAAGTGCCCACGCCTAGTTGTACTTTCACTTGTCTCCACAAGGGGTAAAGTCTCGAGTTCTGCGCTAACAACAACGGATGGATCCTCCGTCTTATACACAATGTCAAGTGGATTTGAATCTTTTATTTTCCTGGAGGCAAGGCTATGGAAACGCCGCTCTGATGGTGGAACGTATCTGTGGCTTTGCCACATTTGAGTGAGCTTCCTGATACCTTCTAGTCGGACTTCTTCTTCGTTATCCTCACCTCTCATGCGGTCTCGTCGAGACTGAGTTGGGCGTACCACAGGAATCAGCACAAACCTTGCACGCCAGAACCGGAGGTGCTCGTTCATGTCGTCTTCAAAGCCCGCAATGAAGGAGTCTACGTAATTCCAGTTATATTCATCCTTTGATCGACCCAACGTCATTTTGCGCGATTCATAGGTGTCGCTCAAAGTAGTTCGAATGGCCGGATAGTACCCAGACGGGCTTAACGTTCCTTGGCTAGGTGTAGTCAGAGCTGTCGGTTTTCGGACGAACATATTGACTTCGATTTCGGTACCATTCACGCAAGATAACTGATGAATTATGTTTCCCATGGACATGAATACACTGGCTCCCTCCTCAGCAATACGATCACGGTCAAAAACATTCGCGATCTTCAGAGACTTTTGTCCAAATGCCTCGGCTACCCCAGGACCGATAACAATCTGAAACCCTTGGGAAAGTCGTAAGCTAATCAACTCCCTTAAAAAGTCTTCCATATTACTTGAATCTTCGCTAATTTCATCCTCGGAATTTTGTGAAATATTGTATGGCTTCTGCTGATATTCGGTTTCAAGTTGAAACTTTGTAGGAAACGATTCGGTGGTTAATGGCACAGATGCGGGAGAACAGAGAGATTTCCATTTCATTGTTCTAGTGAGCACTGGCTTAGGAAAGACATGTTGCCATCTTCTGTACACTGTTTTCCCCATTGCGTCATTCTCTGTTGGATTGGATGGATTCAGCACACTTAGCCATGGCGATAAAGCAGTAGTAGGAGATAGAGTCGCTGGTAGTTCTGAGACCGCTTCTGCGAGAAGTTTTGAGTTATACACCTTTTGATTATCATTAGTTCTGAACAGCTGCACGTTCATGTGCTCATCTTCGGTGCCCTTGATCCCGTCGTAGAAGGAGCTCAAGACAGATTTAGATTTGAACTGGTTCGTCGAATCTAAAGACTGAAGTGCGCTCTTAATGGTCATGGGGCGTATCGAAGGACTCCTCTCAGCGTCCGGCTCACTTTTTCGCTTGCTTTCGATGGAACTGCTATCGGACTTCATCCTTGACTTTTCGCTGTTTGATGACGGTGGACGATCTTGGCTCACTGGAGCGCTAAGTAAATGATTCGCCATGGTGAAAGTGTTCTTCTTCTTTGGATCAAATTCTTTTGACGAAGCAGAAACTGGTTTCGCTGCACTAGCATTTTCGGTGTGTAATTCAGCTGCGACACCCTTAGGCGCGGCGATGCCAAAACCGTACTTGCCTAGACTTATCTGGCGGTTCAATTTGGTAGGTCGTGGAGCCGGAACTTTGGCTGCAGTCATGGTGCTACTTACACTGCTTTTACGCGGCAATACCGGATCATTCCTCTGTAAGCTTTGCTTGTCTCTGTCGAGCTTCACCCCGGTGAGCAAATTCATGCTTCTTGAGGTTGGACTATCATCAGTGAAAGAGGTGCCAAAAACTTTAGAATCATTTGCAAGAACTTTTCTTGCTGTTTCCTCACTTCCTGGTTTAAAGGGCGACTTTAAGCTTTTTTGACGTGGGCCGATAAAGTTTTCCAGGGTTTCAGAGTGGTTGACGTCGTATATATCAAGCGCCTTCACGAATTGCTTTTCAACTTGTGTGGCATGTCGATCAAGTAAAGGTTTTGATGGCCCATTAATAAACTCTGAAAGGCTCGACTGCAACTTCGCGCGTTCCCAGGTATAAGAATGCTTTTTCGCACCCGCAGTTTCACGAGATTCCTGGATTAACATTTGGGGAAAGACAATGTCTAGCTGCAGTGGCGGAACGGCAATCTCGGTCATCGCATTCTCCATGACACTAGCCATTTCCATTTCATACATTTTACATCGTATCGCGAAATCGCTAGAGGACTCGGCTACTCGTTTCTTGAACAGCTTCGAATCAGCCAGAGGATATGTAGAAAGTAGATCTTGGGACGCCCCAGTCCAAAATGATACATCGATCCAGTGCGGTATTGCATAGTTCCATTCACTAGGGTCCTGTCCACTATTGGAAGAGGAATTTTGGAAACTTCTATCACGAATCTTGGGTGGAGAAAGCGAGCCGTTCAAGGATGAATAACTTCCAAATATGGGAGCTGTTTGACGCGGAGTGCTATCCTCGCTACGAAGAGCTTTAAGATGCAATGCTTCTTGAAATGGAGCATATTGTGGGTTTCGGTATCGAAACAGTGGTACAGAGTGCAGTGGCATTTTTGGGAGACAAACGAGGTCAATTCCAATGCCGTTACCGATGAGACTCTCCGTAGTTTTGCGGAGAGTCTCATAGTCTACTTCAAAAAGCCCAGCACATGGAGTTACGACAACAATAGATATTCCAGTCCTAACAAGGTCCCGATCGATATAATCATGCGCGAACTGGGTCGAAGCAAGATCGATTGCTTCGAGAACGTTCCCATGCATAGCAAGCGAGGGTTCCGCCTCGATGCGGGTCCCAAGAGTGCCTTTACTTGTGGCTGAGGACGGCGCCCCCAAAGCCGTGACTAACTCGATTCGATGCATGGAGATATCTTTGCGAAAAAATTTAAACTCGCGCTTCAACTGATATAGAATCGTTGTCCACTCTCCACTGGCCATCTCACTAACAACAACACGATAAAAATCTTTGTATGGCTTTTTACTACCATCAGTTTGTACACCTGTGTGGTAGGCGGTATCGTGTGATGATCTTGCTAATTCTGAAGCCAACCCAGTATCGTATTCGACTCTTGTAAATAACACTATGCTGACTAAATGCTTCACTTTAAGCTGCACCCACTTCTTAAACAATGCTGGTAAAAAGCCATTTACCACTTTGTTGAACATTATTTCTCCTGAACCTTCCGAGTCAAAATCCCACATCTCCCTCGACATCTGAATGAAAAGCACGTAGCGCGCTGATTCGCTCCGGAAGACTGGTTTGGTAGTCGTCGAAAAGAATGCGGACTGCACCTTTCGGCCACCAATATAAACAGCAGTAACTTGTGCCTTGATTGTGCCCATGAACAAAATCTTTTGCCCTTTGTAGACAGCCTTGTTTACCATTTCGCCCACAGTTAATCTCCACATGTCTGATCGAGCAAGGTATTCATCTTTGAACGACATCTCAACATGGGATGCAGAGCTGGTTGCTGTATCAGTCTGTAGGACATTATAATTAGCAGCATATTTGAGAAGGAATGCATCGGTAGAACATACTGTGCAAAGAATCACATTGGACCGATGCTTCAGATTAAATACATCGGCAATGGGCTTAGCAAGAGAGACCTCCAATGAGGGTTGCTTCAGCTTCAAATCATTTGGCATATCTTTTGCGAGGAACAGATAGCGTTTACCAAAGCCCATATCATGCTTAGAGCCTTTCCCACGATGGTCATGGCCAGAATGAGTCCAAATGTAGCTTCCAAACTGCCCAGACGCCGTTCCACTATCAACATCTGTTCTATTTAAAGCTGACTTGTCCTGAAAATCGCGAAACCCCGAGTCTGTTTTTAGGGCTATGATAGCCATAAGCTCCCCAGCCTTGACATCTGGAAATAAATCTAGGTTTAAAACAACTTCATCTTTCGAGAACGTTTCATCGTGCGTCCATAGGTTGCATCGCCTCTCAACGGGAAGCTTTAAAGGTATCGGATCGTGCTGAATAGTTTCTGTACTTGAGCACGAAGTGACTGGTCTGCTTGCGGATGCGGTCCCATTTTCAGAGCTACCATTACTCACTTGGCGGAGGTGAGAGACTCGTTGGATACCGCGTCGCGGGGTCAGTGGAAGAAGTGTCGACATTTGAAGACATTAGCTAATTTTGGCTTGATCAAAGCCAATTGCGAGATTGATATTATTTGTAGATCATGGTTGTGTGGGTAGAGCTCGAATGTGCGATAGCATCGAAGTCGAAGCTACCAAATACTAGGTATTCCCAGAAAGAGCGAGGTCAGTAAATAAAGTTAGGGTGTAGATTTATCTGTGGCATGGGGCATTAGATTGCAAGCCACGCTCGTCCCAGGTTCGCGCCACAACTTTAAAGTCTCGGTGATTAAGCATGCCGACTATCGAAATTTCGATAAGGATGTTAAGAAAATTATTTTTGGGAATGAAAAACATTGTCTAGACTACGGACGATGGATGTAATCGATAATTGAATTTCCCAATTTTTAGTAGCCAGCATACAATCCTTAAGAATGAGCAAACGATCTTCTGAGGTCGTTGAAGATGGAGGCCAGGCATACCAGAAGCGCCAAAGAATATCTAATGTCACCAAGACAACTTATACCTCTGTCGACATACAGTCTGCGAGGCAACTGAAGCAGACTCTAGCATTCGACCAAGACTCTGGTCGTTCAAAACATGGTACAAAATGCCTCGATATCTCGTATTTATGTTTAACTAACCCAATACAGGCATACAATCTTTGAAAGCGTTTCTGGACAGCTTTTCTATCGCAGACACTGACAACTCGGCCCGAATTATCATTCTCAAAGAATACCTCGAATCGCAGAAGCCTGCCGACGATGAGGATAAATCAGCTGTTTTCCTCTCCGATCTCATGCAAACTTGGAGTTTCGCATCTCAAGCTAACGATGAATCTCTTCTCTCTGCAGTTCCAGCCGTACTGGCGTTACTTTTGAAGACTTTATCCAATATACTGGAGATGGCTGAACATGGATTGAGGTTAGGTAGAACGATACTTCAGAAGCGTCAACTAGAATTGATTGCAAGAGGTCTTACATCTAATAAGAGCAAAGAGCACGTAATTTCCCCCGTTCTACGACTCCTTCGAGAACTATCGATTTACGATGGCGGAGCTTTGGCGAAGCAGGTTTTCCGATCAAGAGACTACACCTTCAAGACATTGGCGCGAAATCTTAGCTTGAAATATACAGGAGATGCAGTTGAAGATCGCAAGAAGCCTTCTGTGCGGACCAATGCGCTTCGATTCCTCCTTTCTATCATAAAGTTTCTTCCCACAGAATCGAAACGAGAACTACTGACTCAAAGGGACGTTGTTATGGGCTTAACGAGAGATATTAGAGACGACCCTCCGTTTGTGATACGCGATATCCTCGAGACTTTGAAATCCGGTGTTCTGCAGGATGATGCTCTACCCAGAGATGCCAAGTCGAAAGTTGTAAATGCAATCTCTCTGGGCCGGATAGCAGCGCTGTATGCATATGATCAGGAAGATGAAGAAATTAGCAGAGGGAAGAAAGCAGTTGACGAGATTGCTCATGATTTTCTTATGCTCGCGTGCACATCGCCAAACCTAGGAGTCCTTAATCGTCAAAATGGATTTTATCCCAGAGGAATTGATGCCGATGAAGGCCTTGAAGTCAATACCAAAGCTGGTCATATTGACCTCGGGCTAGACAGTATTGAATGGATGGAGCGCTTTTCAGAGAAGGTTCCAGTCCGCAATACTGTGTTATCTGAGTTCATCCAAAATCTTCGACCTTGGTCGAGCTTGAAACAAAGCGAGCTATTATTGTCTATTCTCGAATCTGCCCCAGAGCTTGTCGCAAGCTATTTCTTCACCAAAAAATCGTTTTCGTTAGATCCTAAGCTTACCGCGACGTGGGTTGGATATTCAGCTTTCGTATTCTCGACCCTACAACTTCCCATCCCTCAATATCTTGGACACCAGGAGAGGTATGCGAGACTACCTCCACCCTGTTCTATTGTGCTAGAAAGTATACTGCCTCAACCATTAACGCAGAAGGTTTTCACACGTTGTCTAAATCAGCAACATAATCTCATTTCCTTTTTTGCAATACGTATTCTTTCCGTCGCATTCAACAAAATGCGGGAAATATTGAAAATGTATCAAGAAGCAGCCGTTGCCTCCTCTTCGATATGGACTCAAGCTGCTGAGAGATTGACGGATGAATTTTGTCAACGTGTTCCTTCGATCAAGGATGTCATTAGTACATTCCGAAAGTTATCAGATACAGAATTGATGCAACGAGAGGCCGTCACTAAGTTATTAGTTCTGTATTATGAAGTGGTTCCACGGGTTGCATTGGACGCTAAGTTTGACGTATCGGAAACCCTTACGAACGCTCTACAAGCTATTGATAGCACCGGGGTATCCAAAGAGGATCGCGCATTCCGAATTATGGAATTAGAGAATCTGTTTCAATTCTCTCATTTTTCGCCGGGGATGCGATGGTTCGTCAAGGCAGAGGGGCTTTCAGCTTCTCCTTTCGTGGCTATGCTAAAATTGTCGGCCGAAGCACCTGCCGGTGTGCCCTTGCTCAAGCTGAGATCCGTTCTGAACTCAGTTGTCCAAGAAAATCAAATTTTTCAGACTGAGACTACAATCTCAGCGCTTGACACGTTCATAGCGAGACTTAAGGAAATTCAGGGTACACCTAACGAAAGACGGATTCATGAATTTCTGGATGATTGTGTTTCGAGATGTGCTTCAAAGCCAGTGAAGTACATATTTTCGCTCGAAGAACTAACTTCAAAGTCCCGCGACGCCGAGAAAGAGCAGTCTGCTGTAAGTTTGCTGATACTTGCTATTGCTGAACAATGGCCATTTCTTGTCAAGTCTAGAACAGATATCCTCAAAGATGTGTCTAAGTTCATTGCTCGTTTCCTAGCAGCTTCCATAAAGATTGGCGAGGATAAAAAGGTCATTAAATTGATCACCAAGGCCATGGTCGACGAGACACCAGAGGAATCGTCAGCTCGAAAGATTCTAGATAAATCTCGAAAACTTGTTGATGAAATCGAAATCCCACAACCATCGCAACGAGCCACTGGGGAGCCCAATTCTGCAATTGCCAAGGCTGAAATCTCGGCAGCAGAAATAGACGAGGTAAATGCTACAATGCTGAAGGAACTGCCCGAGGAGGACCATAATGCATTGGTGAAGTGGGCGACAAAGGATATAGAGGAAGTCATCGAAGGCGGTTATGCTGCAGCACTAATCATGCTACTATCTTCGGGACATTTCAGTGTTCGCAAGGAGGCATTGACCAATATATCGAAGATTGGAGCCAAACTCAAAGAATCTTCATTCGAGGAAAAGGAACAAATTTGGCTTCTTCTTTGTGAGTTAGTGGAGACATCGAAGAAGGTTATCAACGCAGAACCACTTCCCACCATCATATCATCGTTCGCATCGCATTCTGTGACTGTACTATGCGACCCTCTCCACTGTCTTTATCCTAAAATCAACAAGTTCCTTTCTCAAGGCCCAACGTGGCAGATTGACAAGATACCTTTGATGTATAAGGTTCTAGACGAGTCGCCAAGTCTTGACGATCACCATCACTCAGAAGTCTCCTGGCTTCTGGATTTTATGCTTGCTGGTCTTCAAACGCCAACAGATATGGGGATATTCCGAAAACGCCGAGTCTTCGAGAAGTTATTCACGTTATATAACAACCCGTATCTTGCACAAGGATTACAAGAGAAAATACTCAAGCTGTTGTTTCGTGCAACCACAATTGAAGGAGGAAGCACCACGTTGATTACGAGATTCAGTAGCATTACATGGTTGGAGGTACAAGTTGCTTTAGGTGGCGGTACGCCTTTAAAGGTGTTAATGCAAAGGATCATAGATTCAAGTGACAAGCAAAGAATTGAAGGGTGGAAGAAGGGGGAGAAGGCGCCAACAACTGAATAGTTACAAGGCAACACAGATAGGATAGCTAATAGCTATTAGGTACATAGTAAGAATAATTGTGACTGAAGATACCCTAAATATTGAATCTAACCTCTTTCCAAGACACTTTCCATTTCTAGAGTGCTCTGTAAATGTATGAACACTGTTTTAACTACAATACATTATTAGTAATGAATAACACCAGAATTTATACCTCACAACCATAATGCTTGCACCCTTGAACGCTTGAATGGACGAAATTTGTATCATCAACATTCAAAGCTGAGCCCCACCGAGGCTGAAGATCGCTAAGACATACGGAACCTGCCTTTGTGGCATCAACACTTCTAACGACGGCAACGAGCAAACGAACGACCTTGAACCTCAACTTTAAAACAGTCAAAATAAAATAACATAAAGCTATATTGCCTCCCAAAAGAGACCAGAGATTAATACAAGAAATCAGACAAAGATATTGCGCACACTCATCAAGAGATCTAAAACCTTCATTCGAAAACCCTCACCTCAAAACCCCTCCTCGCCGTACTAAACAAACAATCACGACGAATTCAAAGTCCCTCTCATATCCTACAAAATTACAACAGTCTAAACCGTAGAGCTTCGCGCCTACTTAGGTAGCTGCGCTGAGCTCGGCTACAAGAACGTCCTTGCTCATACTTATAATCTACAGTCTTTCAACTACAACATAAAACAAACACACACCTACAGCTAACAAAATTTACAAGGTCATCTGGACTAAATATTGTTAATTCAACCAACAATACAATTCTCCATCTGCATATAATTTAAGCTTCATAATACTTCTCAAGACGATTACAGCAACGTATTATAATGGCTCCCGACACGGGTGAAGCTCGTCGGTATACCAGAGACGAATTATTGTTTCTGCGAGACTCACCATTGGTTGTAAAACCTCCTGGTCTTTTGTCTTCTGCAGAATGGATGGGGTTTGTTACAAGAAGCTTCAGCCATAATACCTCGTATTAACTATTTCCAGACAAACACCTGATCCGAATCGGAATACCTCTGCCAGGATACCTGATAGAACTAGAGATCGTGATGCAAATCCGCTCCTAGAACACACAAATCGACGACCACGAAACAATGCAAGTATGTCTGCCAATGATCTCACTTCCTCCAGTCATTGCTTGTTCTCTCGTACTGACATGCAGATAGACCCCGAGACGATTCAACTTGTGCCTACGAGAACTACCTTCTCATCCGCCAATCCTGCTCGTAATGCAGGCAAAGGTATCGATTCTCCAGATCGACCCGCCCTTCGCGAAAGCGAGTCGCAAAGCAAACTCAGCTATCGTACAAAAATCGATGACAGTGACGATCGTCCCCGGCGTGATATGCTGCGACCGAAGCCTGGTGATGGTGTCGACCAGGAGGGTTGGATGGAGGTGAAACCTCGAAAGAGTTTTGGTACTGAAGGAGCTGAGCGGTTTACTGGGCGCATGGGTGGAGAGAGGCACCGAGATGAAAAGCGATTCAAGGATCGAGAAGAGCGCGATCCAAAGGAAAGACCTAGAGGGTTTGAGAATTTCTCCCGAGACAAGGAAAAGAATCATGAACAAGACAATAATCGCAGAACTGGAAATGGTCGGGGAAGAACAGAACCTACTTGGTTCCGAGAGAACAACGATGGGCCACCAACACCCCGAGAGCGAAATACGAATGCAGATAGGTTTGAGAATCGAAATAAAAGTTGGCGAGAAAAAGACTTCGATAATCGTGGGGACAAAGACAGAGGTGACCGACGCTGGGCAGACAGGAACAGAGTTCACGACGACCATAATGGCGATGTTCCAGCGTGGGCGGAAGACGAAAGTATTCAAGTCGCTCCACAAGATGACTTTCAAAAATCGCAAGCATCTACTGGCAATAATGAGCGCAAATTTACAGCAGAGGATATGCAAAAATGGAAAGATGCAATGCATTCCAAGGATAAGCCAACTGCCAAAGGTAATACAGCGGCGGAAGAAGCCACGCGGTCAAAGGTTGACGAACATTCTTCTATCTCTGGCATACAAAAGCCTGTCTCTCTTGCGCCACTTGATACTGGGTTTAATGGAGATGAATTTTTCCGTTTGTGGGCTCAGCCAAAGAATGACAATGGACTCGCATCACAGTTTGATCTGAATACAGAAAACATGACAAAATCTGCCGTGTCCGCTGCACCGGGTGGGAAAACCTCAAGGTTTAACAAATTCTTCACTCAAGATGAGACTTCGCATAAAGCGGAACCACAAACAGCTATACTAAAGCCAGCGGCCCATAGACTTGACGGTTTGACCAACAATGTTCAATCCCCTGCGGATAAAGAAGCAATGCCAATGATACTTGCAATGCTGCAATCCAGTGGAACTCCTCCTGCTAATCCTATGATGCAATCGAAACCTCCCGCACAAGATACCCAACCAAGTACACCTTTTGAGGGCCGCGATTCTTCGCAACAGCGTCTTCCAGACCGTCATGATGAGATGAGACCGGCTGCTCATTTATATCCCCACAACCTACATGATCTTAGCGCTCAACGTGAACAAGCAGGTAGTCAACCAACTGTACGTCCAGAAGAAATGTTGAATCATTTGGTCAACCAGCGTCAGCATGCTATCAGTCAGTCTTCTTTCAGAGGTGAACAGCCTCGCTCCGAACAGACTGCATTTCTTATGAGCCTCATGAGAGAAGCACAAGCAGCTCCAGAGCCTCAAAGAACAGAGCAGATCATCCTTGGCCATCCACCCAGACAGCAACCTAGCCGTCAACTCCAACATCAACAACAATTGGAGAGAGAACAGGACTTACAAGCTCAGCGCGAACGTGGAAACCCACAGCGTCGCCCACCTGGATTTTTTGATGAACCTATTTATCGGGGTGGACCTCCTCCACAACATGATAATCCACGGCCTCAACCCACACACATTCTTACACGACCACCTCCAGGTCTCGAACAATTGCAGCAGCAAGGCTGGCCAGGACAACCTTCCGCTCAACACCCTCCTCCTCCGCAACAATTCCGACCAACGGCCCCTCCTGGTCTAGGCGGAAACGTCTCACGCCCGATGCAAATGCCTCAGCAAATTCTCCCACCGGGCTTTCAAATGCCTGGCAACATGAGCAACTTTCCCCCTCCAGAGGCACTAGCGGGCCCTCGAAATATGCCATTCAATCCGGCCTACTTCAACGGCCCACCGCCGGGTTTTCTTCCACCAGCTATGAGTCCTTTCTCAGCGGAGGGCATGCCGGCATTTCCTTTCGATGGTCGTGGGCCACCTCCTCCACAAGGTGCATTCAGACGACAATAGTTTGCACATGTGTGGGTAAGAAGAAAATCGCTTAAATCATCATAGTGGTAGATGATATCAGGGATGGATGGGTATCAAGGGTTACAAGGAATGATTGCCAATGATGGCCGTAAAAGTGTGTATGTATAGTATCTTTTGACCTTTAGTGACACTCATCTGGATGATCAGGGAATGGATCTCAGATGTTTGTCAGTCGAATGCGTTTGTGCGTTGAGGACAGCAGTGAGGGAGGTTACAGTTTACCTATGTAGCGTCAGCGTCGAGCGTGTGTGATGCAAGTTTTGGACTTGATACCAAGATCCCCCTTATTTAGCTAGCTATATTTGTGGAGAGGTTTTACTCTCGCGTGAATGATAATTCCAAGCACGTTTAACCACCGCGTTTTTTTGTATTATTTCAATTGCTTTGTGATTTTGTAATATGTGATAGGAGAGGTATGTCGATCTGGACTGGTATATTGTTTGATTAGGGAGCCGTCTATAGGGGTAGTAGAGGAGAAACGTAAATTTTGTTGCATATCGCATTTTTCCATGGTAATCTCTCAATTTCCAATGGAAATTCCCTAATTACCATGGTATGACAGATATGCAACAAAACTTTACAGAATTTCCAGGGTAGCAAAGAAGTTGGTCATGCAATTCTAAAGGTCTTCAGTACCTTATTTGGAGTACGATGTGCATATCTAACAATACAGCAGTGGAAGAATGAATTTATAAGGAAAGATCAAGACGCTAGAGTTCAGGAGTCCAGCTTAATCTGAAGAATATCCAGTACTGTGATATGTGCGCTAATCTAAAAGCAATTGAAGATGATATGGTGAACTTTTATAGTTATTTTGAGTTTGGTTTGGCGTTTGCTAGTGGTGAACTAAGGGAGTTTGGGGCTAACGGGGGGGGAATCGGGGGGTAAGTCGAAGAGTTATTGGGTTTGTCGAGGTTTTGCATTTGGGAATGGAGTGAGATGGACGTCTGATGCTAGGGATTTAATCTGGGGGAATGTGGTTAGACTTGAAGGCTAGATCATAATGGGTTAAGCTTGTGTTATCTTGGTATAAGTCTTTCGGCAGTTGTGAAAAAATGAATTTGGCTTGTGTGAAGGGAGTATGTGGGTTAAGTATATGAGTGAGGAACAATATCAATACAAATTTGACTGTAGTCCCGCGACATTGAATTTTTTAAATTTGCGTACAAGTAGCAAGATACTGTCAATCAAACCCTCCAAAACTTAGGTATTTCATGTGTAGCACGTCATATGGTAGCATAGAGTTAGTTCGATGTCGTTTGAAGCAGCCCTGTATAGTTGACATTCAGCACTCGATCAGCAACCCCGCCTCCACCCCCACTATCTCCCCATATCTTCATGTTCCTTAATTATTTCTCATCTGGGCTCGCTGGATGTAGAAAATCTGATTGAACCCATTTTATCAATATTTGAAACACAGGAATATTAGACGACCTAGATCGCGGAAATAAGAGCAAGATGAACTTCCGTCTAGCTATCAATATTCAGCGAATCCAACCCTTCTCGGCGTCTTCAAGATCTTAGATTGCAGTACGACTCGAGAGGTTCAGTAGCCCGGAAGATGTGAGCATGTGGAAATTATCTGACAGTTTTGATGATTTAGATGATTCAAATGCAAATGAGATAATGTTTCAAGGAGATTTAACACATGATGATTCAAAAAGAAGGAACAAGATTTTGTTATTGGGGACCTCCACTTCCCCTAATTGAAAACGATTGCCGAACTTAGGGTCAGCAACCAAGTGCTCCCTCTTGGTCTAAATGAAAATTGATAGATACCATTCGATGTCTACACTGAGAGACGACGCAATGGCTTTTCTCGTTACAACCCTGACGACACGCTTCAAAGTATAAGGACAAATCCGACGTTGAGATGATGTCTGTGAGATGATATCTGGACCCTCAATACTACCAGCCAGGTTAGTCTTTACAAAGCCTGCTTAATACTCAGAGTGACTTCCATATTATAGTGTTGCCAATTGATGGGACATGACTATTCTTTTGATAAAGGTAATGGTATCTCGGCACACCAGCTAGGTGCTTCCACCGTTCTCTGAAAAAGCTAGCATTCTGGAGATTTCGGAGAGTAGAAGCACGTAGACCCAATGATCTTGTACTTTATATCTACACCCGCAGTACTCAGATTGCATTGTTCCCTTTGATCGTTTCTCGCATGTTCCTGAGACAGCTTGTGGATACTTGCATTAATACCAAAGATCTGCTCCACCATCAACCAAAAAATCAGACCGGATGTTCTTAGGATATATTTTAATCCTTAGAAGGGTTGCAATCTAGAAGAGTAGGTGAAAGACCACTATCGATCACCTTTTGCCCTTGTGGAGAGATCGTATGCAGTTTGATAGTCATTCTATGAGCACTTACTCCATAAGAATCATTTGTAGACAGTATTTATATTACTATGAGCACCTGATTCATAGAACTCATTCATAGACACAGTAATATATATAAATAAAGGAGAGCGAAGGATTCATATCGGTTTAATTATGATAATCATACTGAGACATTGTAAATCTATATAAAACAACATGTCGTCGTAGCTTTGATTGAGCTTTGGTCTTTCTGTGCCGTCCTGTCTTCACTCTGTATTAGCGCATAAGCGGCCGCCTCACGAAACAGCCATCATGTTTCTGTTTCCAATGTGAACATGACCCCGCCAAGAATCAAACTCCCTTTCAATCAAACAATCACAAGAAAACACAATAAATCACTCTGTGCTACTCATTCAATACTGAAGATTAATATTCCTCAATTTCACTACTTGAACTGCTCGAAAATACCTCTAGAAAGTCTACACCAACAAGTCATACACCGCCCATCATGGGGGTGTCGGCCATTGACGAACAGCGCCAGGGTAAGCTCGAATTCACGAATGTTGGGACATGTATACAAACTAATATGAATTACAGCTATTTTGGATGCCATAAAGTCAATCACTCGAGGCGACGTATGTTTTCCTCCTCCGCGATCGAATATATGCTGAAACAACTGTAGTGGAAGGTGCTCGTTATCGATGAGGCGACCAAAAAGATAGTGTTTAGTGTCCTAAAGGAAGATGATATTCTCAACGAGAATATCGCCAGTATGTCCGTTTATGCATGCTGAGAGGGCGCTACTAAAGTGATCGCAGATGTGGAAACACTCGAAAGCAGGAGGGAAATGAATCCAGGCATGGATGCCATATACCTCCTATCACCCGAACCACATGTTGTCGATTGTTTGTTGGCAGATTTCGAACGTCGAAGATATCGCAAGTCATTCCTAGTATGGGTCGCCCTTCTCGATCCAACGATGCGCCGGCGTATCGATTCCTCCAGACAAGCACAAGAACAATTGGCCGGATGGGAGACTCTATCCATAGATTACTACCCCCGCGAGTCGCATCTAATAACATTCAGAGATCCCTGGAGTTTTCCCATCTTATTCCACCCAGCATGCGCTCCTCTGGTGCGCGATCATATGCAACTTCTAGCGCAAAAGGTAGGATTCGTTGGTCGATGTGAGCTACAGAGTCGAGACTAATTTGATACAGATTACTGGAATCTGCGTTTCCCTAGGAGAATCCCCGAAAATACGTTATTACAGACCTAAAAATCCTACACATGAAGCAGCGGTTCTCTGTTCTCATCTAGCCAGATTTGTCCAGGAGGAGCTTGATGCGTACCAACAATATAACCCCAGTTTCCCACCGCAATCTAATCGACCTCAAGGTGTTTTACTCATAACCGACAGATCAATGGACACATTAGCACCAATACTGCACGAATTCACATACCAAGCCATGGCACACGACCTCCTTCCAATCAAAGACCACGAGAAGGTCACTTACACAACTGTGTTAAATGAAGGAACTGCACAAGAAGAAGAGAAAGAAATGGAAATTACTGAGAAAGATAAGATTTGGGTAGAAAATAGGCATCAACATATGAGTAAAACTATCCAAAAGTTAATGAGCGATTTCAAGAAGTTTATCGCAGATAATCCACATTTCGCCAATCAAGATGCGGAGAATGTCAATATCAGTCAAATCAAAGATATGTTAGCAGGGTTGCCACAATTTCAGGAGATGAAAGAAGCATACTCTTTACATTTGAATATGGCACAAGAATGTATGAACATCTTTCAACACCATGAGCTCCCGGAAATTGCGTTGGCGGAACAAACTCTAGCCACGGGACTGGACGAAGATTACCGAAAACCCAAGGAGATGGGTGCACAGGTTGTTCGTCTATTAGATAATCCAGCTGTTGCTCCTAAGGAACGATTACGACTTATCATACTTTATGTCATATTCCGAGACGGATTGATTATGGAAGATCTAGAACGTCTTTTACATCATTCAGGACTTCCCCTCTCAGAAATGAATGAAATTCTAAACCTAGAATTACTAGGGGTACACACCACCAAGAAACTTACAGACTCCAAAACTAAAGCTGTACCAACTCCATTATTCCCACCAAAACCTACACCTACTGTAATCAACGAAGAACTTGCCCTGTCTCGATATGAAACCAATCTCCAACGCTGTCTCGAGGAAATCACCAAAGGGACTTTAGACCCAAATATCTTCCCTTATACAAGACCTCCCACTGACCCATCTGAGGAAATGGCCCTTCAATCACAAGCTTCACTTCGTAGCGCCAAGCCTACATGGGCTCGTGGACGTAGTACCACACCAGATAACATGCAAAGAATTATTGTTTTCATGGCCGGTGGAGCTACTTACTCAGAAGCAAGAGCTTGCTATGAAATTTCCAAGGATTGCAACAAAGATGTATTCTTAGCTACCTCACACATGCTCAATCCTAACTTGTTCCTGAAGCAAGTGGGAGATTTGACGGCTGGAAGGAAGCAATTAGATTTACCAATTGACAGACCAAAACCAAAAGCCCCGGCCTATCTTTTCAAAGCCAACGATCCGCCTCCTCCTCCACCCGCTGTTGCAACATCCAGACCCCAAGTAGGACTCGGATTACCAGGCGGACCGGGGAATGCACCTGGAGGTGTAAGACCTGCGAGAAGCCCAGGGGCTCCGGCTCCGCCAATGAAAAGTCCAGGATATGACAGTAAACCTTTGGCTGCAGGAATGCAACAGATGTCTCTAAATGGGGCAGGAGATGGAGCGGGACATTCCTCCGGCAAATTGGAGAAGAAGAAAGGTGAGGATGGAAAGGAAAAGAAGAAGAAGATGGGGTTTTTCAGGAGTAAGAAATAAGCAGGTATAATCCAGTCCTCGGACCAGAATGACGAATAGGGGGCGGACGTGGGGAAACTATTGAAATCGTAGTCAAAGACTTTATGCATGGAACCAAGGCTTAAGTAGCGATATGCCTGCATCCAGGAAGTAAGAGCCAAAGATATGTTCTAAGCGTGTAAAGAACAAATGAAGGAATTGAAAAATATCGAACAATATTTACAAAAAGGATCATGACAGATATTGAAAGGACTTATTGGTAGTCGGTGAATGAGGTATACAGGATGTACAAGATAGACGAGCGGCGTAGGAACAAGAGTAGCATGAGCGTGTAATAAGAAATTGAAAATTAATTTATATAACATGATTCGGTTCGGCTTGATGCGATATGGTCTGATGTTTACTAGAGGGTGATTTTCGATGTTTAAAATTCACATGAGATATGTTGGCAGTGTTCAGAGAGCTCACCGAGAGATAGAAAAGGGGGGGTTAGGGATAACCAGGAATCGTATCCCGGTCGAAGTTCACAAATTAAAATCACGAGTCATCACAGGGTCCATTTGTATCCATTTCAAGGTCATAATGATTTAATAAACTATATCAAATTTGAACTTTTCATGATCTCGTCTAGTTACATCTGAATGCTGCATTTGTGTGTCCATTCTATATTTCCGTTATCATATCTCCAGTACCCCGATATTGTAATTCTGCAAATAAAACAAACTGTGCTATTCTTGCACTCGCTTGCCATCGCTAATATCTCGCGCGCTTATGACTTCCAGACGCTCCCAGACTGATTTCAGCCTTGTGAATGTTCTCAGAGATGCTACAGTTCCTCTTGGGGTTCTCTTTTGCTCCAAAAGGCTTGGGATGCTATGGTCAAAAATACAGTAGCCACCACGGACGAGATCTCAATCTTCCATATTTTGCGAAGCAATAGCATCCTCCCATCCTTTTAATGCCGTATTGTTTTTCTCACAGAATTCCTTGCAGAATTCCTCAAATAGTGTTGCGCGAGAATATCTCGCATTTGCCTGGAAATTGCTCACGTTGTCCAACCTAACAAATGATTTCGCGTGATCCAATATCTTTGTCTCTATCTCGTTTGCCAACGATTTCATAAGCCAGTAGTCAGCACCTCTGTGTAGATTTAGCAATAGTTCAAGTTTCTTGTCATTGGCATCGAGATCTTGAGGTGTTTCGTCCGGCTTGACATCCATCTTCTCCCAGTCGATTGGTTCCTCATAAGCCTGGCCAATCAGAAACTCGAGTACGTCAGGTTTAATCTCTTCAACAATGATCTCCCCATTATCAGCCCAGTCCCCAGAAAGCTGCCTTCTCATCTTGTCGGAAGCACATGCCAAGATAACTTTATGGGCAGGAAAGCGAATATTTTCTGCAATGAGGACAATATCTGTCATTTCGTTGTTTTTACGGCAGACACGTAGCATATGTAGCAGTGATCGTCCTAATAGAGGAACGGGACGTTCAATCTTCGGATGATGGATTGACTCGCACCCAAGTTCTTTCAGCAATTTTAGGTATGGGCTTAGACTTGACCGAATGCACTCCAGTGGCGGTGCATCAGTGGAGCTAATTAGCAATAGATGATGAATTGGCTTCCATGACAACTTTAAGTCCTGAAGAGTGACAATCGTGGGATCTGGAATCTCCAAATTCAGCCAAAGACTCTTTTGTTTCAAGGTGGGACCATAATCTCGAAATGATACCCCACTACGGACAAGGTTTTGATGAAGGTATTCGTATATCTCAAACAGATCTGATAAGAATTCGGGAATGTCTGCGCGCAAGATAGTCTTCGATACCTCTACCATGTGCTCAAGGTGCTTCCAGACCTCAGCCATGGATGGCTCTCCATGTCTCGACACCTTGCTCAAGATCTCTGTAGTTGGTTCCAGGACCACAAATGGTGTGTTACTCCAACAAATGGCCGCATATTTATGTAGAACAACGTTAGATAACGAGATTGCTGGGCTACACTCTGAGACTCTGTCCATGTTTTGTCGTCGGTAAGATGGTTCGCGAGAATGATCTCTGCGAACCAAAAAAACCTCTTTGTCTGAAAGTGAGTTCCAATCAACCTCACTGAATTGATGAGTAGCGGAACTGGGGGTGATCAATGGCGACAAGATTTTTTGCATTCTTCCTTGTAGAGTTAATGTTGGGTCAACAAGTGTGCCGTAACTTTTAGATTTAATTAAATCTACTAACGAAACAAGGCATTTCTTGTAGTCCTCGACTCCGAAACAATTGTTACTTTCCCGTCGGCGAAGACCAACATTGAACCACAGCTGGTTATATTTTCTTACACAAATGTAGAGAAAATGGGCCCCTTCGTCCTGGAAAGCAGCTTGAAATATTTCATCATTATGATTGAAAAGCTCAAGTGGCCGGCGCATTCTACCGTTTGTGTCCGCGGCGATGGGCAAGGAAGATAGTTTTGCGATAAAAGCGTAATTGGTTTTCATCCTTAATGCAATTACTTCCAAGGTATCGATGAATCTTATGTACGCACCTTCACTTGTTTCTTGTAGAGTCGATACAAAGTCGTCGGGTCCGAAACTCTGAAGCAAACTTTCAGCGGTAATAGAGGTGACACCCATCACCTCGAGGCAGGCTTCCGCTCCATGATAATTTATGGCATTGAAATCAATTAAGTTTGGAAGCCTTTTCGTCCATGGTACAAGAAGCTGAGGTTGCATGGTATACTTCGCGCAAGAGGCTGGAATGTACTTGTCGTTTAGGTTTGAGGGCATACATGCGGGCCAGATCGGCAAGAACGGCAGGTAGTTGGGGACAGATTCGTGACCAGCGTTGACATAGCCTATGACAAGTTCTTGGAATAACTGTTGTAAAATCAATTAGCCAAAAGAATTGTACACCAATTGGTTATGAAACTTTACCTTGATAAGATCTGCTCGACCTGATTTGTAAGGATCATGACGAGTCACCACTTGAGTAAACAGATTTTCAATCGAGGCTTTGTCTGGACCCAGACTTTGTAATGCATCAGCTAACCTCCTGAAAGCCTTTGCATCCTTGAGAGACTTCTCAGCATCGGCAATGGACTTGGGCATAAGTTCTGGCCTAAATATATAGAGACCGGGAATGCAACTGCATAAGTGTTTGTGTGCCATGGCCGATGGATCTATGACAGCTGGTAGGTCATTCAGCTCCGACATAGTATAGTATCCCCAGACGCCATCGCAGTTCGCTTTGAATAATGGCAGGGAGTGAAAGCTGTCTGAGTTTTTCGACAAATCTTCAGTGGCAGACGTTGAAAGCTTATTCCAATAAGACCAGAAGGATTTCAGCCATTTGTCTGTCTCTTCACTTACGATTCTAGATCCTTGAGATTTCATGGACAGAAGCACCGGGATATGGAAAATGGACAGGCGCATAACATTGAACTTTTCGGTTCTGGTAATTTCATCTATGCGATCGTATGAAGTATTTTGGTTTTCCAATATGAGAAGGCTCTTGGCGAAATCAAAAAGGTCCAATTCTGACTTTGTAACGACATAATAATATTGAGTATTTGGAGGCGTTCGCGAGCGAACTTGCGCTAGCTGTCCTAAAGTTCCATCGGCGAGAGGTAGCAATCTGCATCCGTCCAGTTCTTCGAGCTCATCTGAAGAAACGTCTCCGACTGGAATAACCTCATTCAAGACACTGCCAATCAAAACAGGATCGTCAATCATCGCGTTTTGAAGGCATTTGCTTGCTGCTTCAGACTTGAAGAGTTTACGCAAACCAGGGCGATTTATGGTGCTTTCTTTTGGTTCGAGATTGTCGAGTATGTGAGCATCTAAATACGACGCGAGGTTTGGCACCAGAACTTGCAATACTGGCGCGATTTGCTTCGAAAAGCTTGGGAGGAGATCCTCAAATACGCATTCAGCGAATGACATATTATTTAACCCATTTGGAACGCGTCTAGTGAATAGTCTGGCTGAGCTATTCGGAAGATTTTCCCAAACTGATTTGCATAACAGTTCCAAGCGGGATCCACCTGATGGGTATCTTCTTGGCCAGAATTTGAATGCGTCTGCGCCGACTTCTTGGGCTAAGTCTTCCAGAAATTTGAAGTAAGCATCTGTCAATTGACCCTTCAACAGCCCCTCATTCCACTTTGACTCGGGCGATCCATCTCCAGTGATGAGTGTATTCCTGTCACCGGAGAGATAAAATGTGCCATGTATATGAACCGGTAAGTTCGAGTCTTCCGGTAATGGGAGACTGTTGAAAATCTTGGATTTAGGTAGGTTCCGAGCGTGTTGGTGTTGTTGATTTTCTGATGGTATCAATGCTGCAATTCCGTACCCTATATGTTTCTGTGCTCGAGACTGATGTTCAATCTCAGGTACTGTGCTAGATGTCTCCGTCTTCGAGTAAACCCACCACTTATCCTCAGTTGCAACGATGTCCTGGCCAACAATCTGCTTGGCAACAAAAACTTTATAGCCTGGCGTAGTAGGATTTTTTCCCTTCTCCTGCTTCATCTTCACCGACCAAATAGTTTCTTTTGCTCCTGGGCCCTTAAAATTCACTGTTTTAACATTATTTAAGAAAAGGAGGGATATTCTGGCCTCTTCGAAATAATTTTTTAAAAGTAGACGGACAGAATCAACTCCTTCGGGATATTGATTATTGTTTAAGGGTGATGCATGTTTCCTGAATGGAAAGCGAAAGATTGTGCCATTGTAATAATCGGAGTTGCAGTCGTAATCCCACAAACCCTGGAATGGGGCTAGTTGATCTGGATTTTTGTGCCTGAGTATAGATAGCGGGATCTTCACTCCAGGCTTTCGTGCTTGTCGCTTGTTGTTAAAAGGGAGAGATTTCTGTAAGGGATCCAAAATCAACAAGTAGTTGCCAGAAAGTAAGATTGGGTTGTCTGTAAAATGAAACATGGTCTGACTTCCTCGGCCAAACATTCCAATGGTTGATTTGTCTTCTCGTTTGCTACCAAGACCAACATTTTTAAATCCTTTGAAGTCGGCCTTCTGAAAGGTTTTATCATTGTGAACAAGCAAAGCTGGTCCTTGAAGATCTTTTACTTCTTTAGTAATGAGAGTATCAGTGGGGTGCTGCCTGTGGTCCAGCATCCAGTGAATTGCTGATGCTTCGGCATCATCTGCGTTTGCCAAGTATTCCTTGAATGTACTTTCAATGCGATATCTTTGTAGAGTAGTGGAAATACTTGTTGTAATAGCCTCGCACTGTTCGAAGTCCTCCTCGTCATCATCATCATCGGCCATTTGCAGTTCTCCTTTTTCCCATCGCTCACTGATAAACTCTATGCGTAACTTTTGAGCTATTTCTTTAGAGATTCGAGAGTTGGTGAATCGGACTTTATCTACAAGCCTATCAGACCATACTGCTGCATCATCAAAAGCTATGTCCTCTACCGGACAGAGAGTACCGTCTTGATCCAGAACTTTCAAGCCTTGCAATGTTTCTCTAGAGAAACTACTTGCAACTTTAATGGTTTCCAACAGTACTTCAACATCGGATTCCTTATAAGGATGACCTGAGCCCTCAATTTGAGCTTGGATATTGAGGATATCCTTCACTCCTGGCTTCGATCTGATATTCATTGCTGTCAGAACATCTTTATGATTTTTTGCAAATTCCTTCTCAATGTTTGACAGGAAAGGATCGAGATGTGTGCAACCAGAGAAAAATGCTTTGGAAGCAGTAACAAACTTCTCATTCTCCGTAAGAACACAACGAAGGTGTGTCAATGGTTCGGAAACAGCAGAAATTCGAAAATTCTCTTTGATGTAGGTAAGCACGGCATTCAAAACAGCGCCATCTTCTTTGATGATGCCTTGAGTAAGCTGAGCTAGTAAGACATCATCGGATAGAGTTTTTTCCCATCCAAGGAACTCTTTCCAGCCGTAAAATACGAGGAGAGAGACGATAGGAAGTCGATATCCTACACGCAGACGATCTTCAATACCACGGCATTGATTTGGACTTGCCATGACCGTGTTTCCATCAGGTGAAGTAGCCGGTAACCATTTGGTATTTAGAAATTGCTTGTACCTTGGCCCTGTTGCTTCAGACGTGGACCAGGAGCAAGGAGCTTTCAATAGATTAGAAGCACGAAGGTGGACTTCTTCCGTAGAGTGAGAAGTATTCGCAAGCTTGAGGGTTCTTTCATAGATGAATGACTCATCAAGTTTCGTCCTCAACCCAAGGATTTTGAAGATTGAACCGTATCGTTTATATTGTTCAACGGCAGGTAATACATACTCGTCGCCAAAGAACACATCCTTTAGCCCATTGATTTCAGGGTCTACTAGATCAGCAGCGACTGAAAATTTGCCGGTCAAGTCACCGTCGATGTATTGAGTGGGTACAATTGGTAGCTTTATCATACTCGTTTGTGCTTGAGTGGACATTTCATAGTAGGATTGGAGCATCAATTCGGCAGTTTGTGCCTTGGATGATGGTGACCAAGCACACTTCTGCAGCCCCTTCCACGCTGGAATAATATGATCTTCCACTAATCTGATCTCTTTGCACACGGGGATGTTTTGAAAGTCGAGGATCTTTCGCATAGACTTGGTCTGCGCATCTAAGAATTGATAGTCTCTGAAGGGGGGGAGATGAATAGTTTTGTCAATAACTCCTATTACAGACTTAGATGTCTCGATGCGAACCCATGGGTGTCTTCCAATACACTGTTAGTTACGTTGAAGAATTTATTGTAACAAAATACATACCGAAGATCTTTATCGTTCTCGCACGTCAGTAATCCTCGAAAAATTGGCAGCTTCTGCAAGCTTAACAAATTTTTATTCATGTACTTCGGATCATTTGCTCCCTCTAAAGCTCTCGCGATATGTTTCACGATGGCAGTTTTGACTTCATCGGATGCGTTCTCAATAGCAAGATGGAACTGAGCAAGCCATTGCACTAGAAAGTGAAACATCTCGCCATTGTGAACCTGCAAATTCGCTTCAGCTTTTACTGTTTTCAACAATGATAGAGATGTTTGCTCTAGTCTTAATGTGCTTATAAGTAACACCGGCTCGGCACGGGTGATATCACCAAACTCTCCGAGTCTTTGAATGATGTCGCCCATTCCTCCCGCAGGCGGGAAGAGTACCCAGCAATCGAGTGGTCTGATCTTTCTGTATCTACCCTTGGTAATAGGAAACAGCCACAGAGGACCAAACTGTTCATTGAAGATGTCCAATTTACGATACGACATCCACGACCAGACTTTGGTGACGAAGGCGATTTGATCCAGATTTAGAGCCACCACATCGCTGTTTTGATCAAAGTGCTGAAATTCGTAAGCTAAAGCATATGAATTGAGATCTTTTGCTGAACGAAAACGAATATGTGCGTGATCATGTGTCATCAATAGACTGTCTTTCAGAGCATCGACAGCGGTCATGGAAAATCTAGACATGTCCAGGTTGTGTTCGACATCACGTCGAAATAAGTCTGCTTCAAAGTCATCCCGGTGAACAAACGCTGCACGAGCATCAAGCGATCGACGTTGTCCATCTTCGAAAGGGAGCAATTCAAGCGCTTTCCCATGGTCTGATGATGCAAGAACCAGAAGAATATACTCTAGGATAGCTTGTCGGGTGTCATCATTCCATGCTATTACCCATTGGTCCTTGCCATCCAAGAGTTGACAAAGTGTTTGTGGTTCCAATCTCCCATTTGGAAACATATGATCGATGTCAGATCTTAGTAAGTCTGGAACAAAGAAAACTGGGATTTTTGCAGCAAGTAATGCTGCCTTGAGCTCTTCCGACTCAGAGCCTGTCGCCAGTAGGCCAGCAGACGCGGCAACATATCCTATATGTGTGTGAAATAGTGGTAGGTTCTCTTGTCGGATGAGTGAGAGAACTTTGGCCAGAACATTTTTTGAGAAACAGTTAGTATCGGGAACTTTATTTGGCCAATGCTCCCAAGACGATTTAGCAGGGGTTGACGAAGCTAGATAGCAGAGAAGCTTGACCCAAGCATTAGAGATTGACTCGTTGAACAACCATTCGTTCCATTTTGCCGGAAGCTCATCTTGTGAACTGCTATCCTGAGAATTATAGAGTTTTTTTCGATCCGGAGAAATGCTGAAGAGACCATGGATCAAGGCCGGCTGATTGATTGGGATGTGTAGAGGCATTACAGTGAACAGAGAACCAGTTCTGGATGCCTCGCTTCCGCCCTGTTCGTTCATTAGTATTTTTATGCTTAGTGGCATTGATAGATTTGTTTCCATTCCATCTACAGAGAGATAGCCTACCGATAAAGTGATTGCAATCGCGACCCAAGGTGCGAATTTCTGGCTTTCACTCCATTCAAGAAGCTCTTGACTCATCGATTGGCCACTGATATTGTGGTTGACCATAAAGCTTGTCTTGGTTGTCTTTCCACAAGACGTGTATCGAGTTGCGAGCTCAAATGTGTGATTGAAGGTGTAAGATGTATCATTTAAGAAGTTGATGATGGCATCATTGACCATATTTTTGTGCCTGGAGTATCTACGTTTAGAAGGATTTAAAGGATGAACAAAGCGAGAGACTTACAAGAGCACCTCTTCGAAGTTGCATAGTTCGATCTCGATAGCTCCAGTAATCTTGGAGAATATACTAATTCTAGCAACATGCTTCATGAATACTAAACCACCATTGCTGAATTCATCCGCAAACTTCTTCAGTACCATGGCCATCTCTGCGACTGTGGTTTGGCGATCAGAAATCTTACTGGTCTGCGCCTGAGCATTTGTACGCATAGGAATGCGAATGATAGTCCCATCCAGAGGTTGATCCAGATGTTCCAGAAGCTCTTGAAATACAGACATATGAATTCTCATTTCAGGTGCTGCCGCGTTTGACACGAAGTCATAAATTTCTCCGCCAGAAGAACAGGCATGATGAGGATCTAATATTAGCAGACGATCTCGGGAGACGATCGACGGTGAATCAGTCCAATTGTATACCTGGCAAAAGTTAGTGATTGGAGGGAAGTTTTGGTTTGCCGGCTTACAGAATTGAAACCTCTGCCAAATCGGCCTGTAGTTGAGCCATCAGAGAACTTGAGCGAGTCCCCAACTTGAGATAAACTTTCAAAATCCCTGTCTAAGAACTTCGCAGAATTGAAAGCGAGAAGCGCTGGCCCTTGATATTGAGCGAGTTCTGGGTGTAGAAGAGGTTCTGCCTCGTAGGACTTGTCGTCGAGAACGAATTTCTAATGCCAAGATTAGATGTACACATACTGTGTTATGGGTAACAATTACTCACAACAGTGGATGCCCCTGCGTCATCAGCATTTTGCAATAATTCACGAAGTATCGCGCCACCAGCAGGATATTCGCGACAAATGTTTTTCAGCGCGGTTGTGATACTCTGAATCTGCGGTTTGTTTGCCAATGGTTTGACAACCATCGTTGCTATTGTTTAAATTGAAATTTATCCTAATATAATGGAAGTTTGGTTGTTTAGGAATCATGAAGCAAATACCTATGCAGACATGGAAAGGAATTGGAGGCAATGGGAAGAATTAGGCGGAGCAAGTTAGTGGTGGACTGTTGATATTTTATTGTTATGAGAGGAAGGTAGAAGAATCAGAAGTGGTTGGCGATCTAAAAAAGTGAAGGAAATAAAGGTGAGTTTCTTGCATCGAAGAAAGCCAAATGGAATGGAACAGAGTGAATAGGTCGGGACCAGAACAAAAATATTTATACTTGGTGGTTAAGAGAAGAGCAAGCAGTGTATCTTTTATAGTTTTTAAACCAACAAACGCGACACCAATGTATGGCGATTCCTCGTTTGATGCAAGGCGAGGCTGAGATGGAATCTGCCTCGACAAACAATTGGTCGTGTCGGATCGTGCAAGGTCCCCAATCTGTAAGCTCCCTATTGTCGACAAGGTCCTTCTATTGGATATTTTCATAGACGTGGATATGTAGGGGCTCGCATTATCTTTGAGGTAGGCATTAAATAACATCCATTGATGCATTCTTGACCACTCGATGCGACCAGACTATAAATTCTTCAGACACGAGTGCACGCGCATTGACTACTCCGGTCATCAAGGGAATATATCATAAAGTTATTCAATCAAAACAAACGGATACTTTTTGATAATACAAAATTTTGAGAATAAAAAATCACAAATCTAACATTCGAATAACTCGGGGAGTCTGGTACAGAGAAAACTTTAGTTTTTGATGCTTTCTCTACTCTGTAATTTAGAAGAGCTTCTCATTCCTGCTTCCGTAGTTTAGGAGGCGCATCGAATGGACATGATTTACATGATCACTGTGTATCATTCCACTTGGCGGAGCCAAAAGCGAGCAAAGCTTACTTATACTCAAGACAAAGGTCAGTTATCCACCTCTCAGGTATCGTTCCACATCGTCATTCCTATAAAACATTTCCCTCAACTTCTCCCCTTTTCTCCTATCCTTTTCGTGCAATTTCCTGACCTTTCCAGCATCAAGCTTCTGTGGCTTCTCTTTCTTTCTGATCTCCCCCTTCTTTGGCATCACTACACCAATACCCAGTTTATCATCTTTTGGTTTGGTTTTAATTGGGAACTGGATACCTTGACCAGATGCACCAAGTCCAAGACGAGAATCAGGATCCCAACCATATGATGAGAGATATGTGAGGCCTTTTCTATTTCGATCGACATGTGAAGGGGGATGTGAATGGTTCAGACATACTTGATGTGCTAAAGAAGCTTCGTGAGGTCGCGATTTGGTAGAAGATGTGGGATTTGATGGTCCTGGTGAACCAGCCTCATGCTTGTTGATAATCGACTCGAGATCTGTGGATAGAGGTAGCTTACAGACTTCACAGACTTTCAAATCCCTTAGGGGTAGAGAGCTCTCCCTTGAAGTGCTCTCAGGTATCGAGGAGTCTTGAGGAAGAACCAATTTGAGATATGAATCGCTGATACTCTTTGCAGAGCTTGTAGATGGCACAGGCTGTATTGTGGATGACGAAGTTGATGGAACGAACTTGACGCGTTTCCTCTTGATACCAGCTCCGAAAGCTCTCTGGTCTTGCAATGGAATTTCATAAGTATCTTCGTCTGACATATTGTCCACCCTAGAATAGCAGATTTATCTTGTATTAGTAGTAGCAAAAGTTCATGTTATGGCACAGTGGTGATGTCCTGTAAACTTCAAACGTAGGGCTGATTGGCCGTAACGACGCTAACATAGCTTACGCCACAAGCGCCACAAAGCTTCGTCAGCCCCAATCTGAACAAATATGGAATTTTGTCAGTGTCTCCTTACCAATTTATTCATTCATTTATTCACCCTTTCATACTTCACTTGTACAATTTTTTTCTCTCTTGGTCGGTCTTATTTTAGATGATCATAATGCTATATTGAGAAACTTACAATAGCCTCTCCAATAGCTGAAATCCTACCCGCAGCTATGCCTGTCGATTTCGTTGCAAATGTAATATGGGGGAAGGTTACCTGGCTCCCTAGTCTTTGGACTATGGCTAAGGTAGTACCAGCTGTTCTTGTCATTGTGTTGGTAAAGCTCTTCTCTGCGGGAGTGAAGAACTCTTCGGAGAGGAAGATGCATGGGAAAGTGGTTCTGGTAACAGGAGGCACGTCTGGGATAGGAGCTGCAGCAGTTCTGGATTTAGCATCACGAGGAGCGCAGATAGTTCTTCTCACACGTCAATCTCCAACAGATATGTTCCTTGTTGACTACATCGAGGACTTGCGAGAAAGATCCGGAAACGAATTAATTTACGCCGAACAAGTCGACCTGTCATCATTGTACAGCGTTCGAAAGTTTGCTACGAAATGGATTAACAACGCACCACCTCGACGACTGGATATGATTGTACTGTGTGCTGCGACACTCACACCTCCTGGCAGGCCTCGCGTTACAACAGCAGAGGGTATTGAAGAAACCTGGATGGTTAATTACTTGGCAAATTTTCACCTCTTGAGTATTCTCAGTCCTGCGATTCGCGCTCAACCACCGGATCGAGATGTGCGAATTATATTTACAACTTGTTCCTCTTATAACAAGAGTCCCACTGTTGGAGATGGTAGTGATGCGATGAAGAAGAAGGATTGGAGTCCTTCTGCGGCATATGCCAGAAGTAAGATGGCATTAATGATATTTGGACAAGCTTTTCAGAAGCACCTCGAGTCATACAAACGACCTGATGAAGCGATCATGAACGCGCGAGTGATATTTGTGGATCCGGGATATTGTCGTACACCAGGATTCAGAAGATGGTTCTCGCGGGGTACATTGTGGGGATTGGCATTATATGTCATGTTATGGCAGAATGTTTGGCTTCTACTTAAGAGCTCTCAAGGGGGTGCACAGAGTATCGCGTATGCCGCTATGGAAGCAGCACTGGGAAGAGGGTCTGGTGGAAAGCTGATCAAGGAGTGCAGTGAAATAGATTTCACTACATCTGATGTTAAGGACGAGAAGATTGCAAAGAAGTTGTGGGAGGGAAGTGAGAAGTTGATCGAGAGAGTCGAGAGAGAGGAAGCTGTCAAAAGAGCTTTGGAGAAGAAGGAAAAGGAGGCGGCGGAAAAGGCAAATGGACCAAGTGAGAAGCCATCGGACAGCCCCGAAACTACAGAAAAGGCGACGGAGAACTCCAAAGGAAAATCTCGAAGGCAACGTAAGGCGAAGTGAGACGATGGAGAATTGGGTGTCATATAGCATTGCGACGGAGTCTTCTATATAGTACTTTCGGATACCAGGCCCAATACAGCATCTTTACGTGAAGCTTAACAACTTTGGTTTCATCTAGTTTTTACATCGAGGCACATCTGGTTGATATAGTGGTACCCTTATTTGAAACCAGATTTTCTTACGACTAATTATTTTGCTTAGGTTTGATCTATTGGATGAGGACTATCGATTGTGCCAGTCTAATTCTTGTAGTGAACACCGTCGTTTTCTCTAAGACGGAGGATGTGTATACAGGATTTCCTAGGTGCTTGGTTCAACAATGTGTTGGATAATTACCTGGTTTTGCAGCCAGATTTACCAACCGAGTCGTGAATCGTGATGCATCCATCCGTAGCTTATATACTGTGAGTTGGCCCATTTTGATTCTCATCGTCGCATATACGAAACAGTTTGGTTGCAGCAGAAAAAAATGGAGAACTTACATCCTTATATGGAGAAAATGATGTCGAATGGGTCCTCTACGACATATCCACCGATTCATGAAAGGCCGTGTCACTATCGTTCACAAGCTCACAGCGGTAGTGGTAACGCGGCTGTCGTTATTCGCTTCACAATACCCTGGAATTATGCGGGCAATAAGAGCAGATGGTATAGCAGATTCTCGATTTAAGTATCTGTTCTGCGGAAACCAGATTGGTCATTTTTGTGGCTCTCACGAATCAAAGTACTCTCATTCCTTAAGCAACGTTCGCTAGCATCACATCTTCTCTTCGGCCGTGTGGATCTTGCTTGGCAATATTGCTTGATCCGGGAACATCTGCAAGATGATATCAGAATCTTTTAATGAACGAAATCTGAACGAAATTCTTGATAAATTGTTGTGGGCCTTCGATAAGCTTAATTGTCTCGGACGGTCTCTAGCCGAAAATTCGAGTCAGGGGTGGATCTGAGGCTTCAATACTCATGTACTGTGTACAAGGCTCGCAAGGTTCGCGAAGAGAAATTCAGAGGTCAAGCACGAAAATTTGATGACTTTTAGAAATTTACAGTGTTATTTGTCCCTCGATAGAGAGTGGTTGTTGGTCTCGAATTCTCCATTGGCCACTGACATGACTCTTGATCTCGTTATATGATCACATGATCACGGTAGATCAGATATTTATACGGATCGGCATTCTGACCTTCTAGAGGGGAAGGGACCGCGATGCCGCCGAAACTACCTGGGGACGATACGTACGCCATCCTCCACCAGGAACCAAAATGGAGTTCAAAAAATGCGGCACCTCCACAGCTTACAATTTTTCGAGGTCTGATATCATACTTCCAGTTTTGATAACCACTTCCATTTGTGCATATTTGGATCTACCCATATTACTTGGATAACATAGGGTCCACCTAGGAGAAATTTCATCATGACTATCAATGTTTTTTTCTATCTTTTGTGGACCTCTCCATACCGACTCGAGGATGAAAAAAATACTCCCCAGACCCCATATAGTCCCCCATCTCCCACCTCGTATGATTTTTTTTAATCCAGAACAACTTGAAAACCCCCTCCAGAAAGCGCATTTACAATTATGGGTTTACTAAGTCATACGGGCTTCCTTGGGAAGACGGTGCAAGGGAAGGCTCTTGAGACTCTTGTCTGCGCAACTGCTGCAAGTGGTTTCTTACTTTTCGGATATGATCGTAGGTAATGTCCTAACTCAGACCAAAAAGTCAAACTAACCAGTGTATTCAGAGGGTATCATGTCCGGAATCATTACGGAGGAAAACTTCCTCGCGTACTTTCCTCAGATGGAACCGCACAACAAATCTGGAGCAATTCAAGCCTTGGTTGTTGCAATTTACGAAATTGGTTGTTTACTCGGGTCATTATTTATCATCGGCTTTGGCGACAAACTCGGAAGAAGGAGAGCTGTGTTATTGGGAACTGTTATCATGTTGATTGGTACTGCGATTCAAGCTTCAAGTTTTGGGATGGCTCAATTGATTGTGGGAAGAATCGTTACCGGTGTTGGAAATGGAATGAACACTTCATCCATTCCAGTTTGGCAAAGTGAAATGGCACCACCCAAGATTCGAGGATTCTTGGTCTTGTTCGAGGGTGCTCTGATTGCTGGAGGCAGTAAGTGGTATTCATCCCCTTTTTCTATCAACTTCGGCTGATCAAACATAGTTATGCTATCGTATTGGCTGAATTATGGATTCTTCTTCGTCACTCAATATGGTTCCTTCCAATGGCGCTTTCCGATTGCTTTCCAAGCATTTTTCGGAGTCATTCTCCTCATTGGTATCCTCGCATTGCCAGAATCGCCTAAATGGCTACTCAAGAAAGATAAGGACGAGCACGCAATCGAGATTCTTTGTCGCCTACAAAAATGCGAGAAAGATGATCCACGAATTACGGAAGAAGTAAGGGAACTCAAGAGAGTTACTGCTATCACCAAAGGACAGAAGCTCACACTTAAGGAATTTTATGGAAGTGGTCCTGAGATGAACAGATGGAGAGTTACCATCGCATATACTTCGCAACTTTTCCAACAAATTGGAGGCACTAATCTTGTTACATATTACGCAACGTAAGTTCTTATATTCACATTCATTCATGTGTACATGTGCTAATGCTGTACCACAGAACTGTCTTCGAGGACTCTCTGGGTTTCTCCCCGGCTCTTGCCCGTCTCCTAACCGCCTGCTATGGAACTCTCTATCTTGCCGCCGCCATTTTCGCTTTGTTCATTGTCGACCATTTTGGCCGCCGCAAAATGATGATCATGGGTGCTCTAGGAATGGGACTTTCATCTATGGTCATCGGTGTCTGTCTTTCACAAACAACAGAAGACTATAAGGCTCCCGGTTACGTTGCCACTGCCTTTATCTTCATCTTTATTGCCTTTTTCGCAGTGGGATGGTTAGGGATTACTTGGCTCTATCCAGCCGAGGTGACGCCGCTTCGAATTAGAGCAGAAGCCAACGGTCTTTCGACGTCTTTCAATTGGATTGGCAATTACATTGTCGTTCAATTGGCTCCAATTATGATTTACAGCATCAGCTGGAAAACATATTTCGTATTTATGTGTGTCAACCTTGCTTTCGTACCAGTCATCTGGTATACATTTGTGGAGACCAAAGGATACCCACTTGAAAAGCTCGATGAGATTTTCGAAGAAGCATATGAAAAAGGAGAGAATCCCGTATGGACAGAAAGAAGAATTAGAAAGAATGCAAAGGAGTTACGAAACGGCGGAAAGCACGCAGAAGAAGGTGTTGCTACCGGCGCCCACATTGGAGATGAGGAAAAGATCAGAAGAGAAAGTAGAAACGAAAACATGGCTGCGGATGCTGGACGTCTGCATAATCATGTCCATGGTGGAGAGAGTGGAAGGACGAGTGGCGAAGATACGATAATTGAGCAAAGAGAGAAGCTGGAGGAGGAGGTTGATAGAACGGATAGATACCCTTTTGCTGGGAACTGAGTGTTTTTCTTCGGATTTGTGGCTGTTAATTGCAGTTCATAAGAGTTGGGAAATGTTGGGCGCTTGGCGCTCATCTGTTTGTACGATATTGGGTGGATGAAGGGATAGCGTGTGCTTGTTTGATTTTTGTTATGATATCCACGATATGATGCGATGATATTACATGTTAGATGATAAATAATAGACTTAAGAAGGAGCATATGGGAACGAATTACAAAAAGTACTGTTTTGAAGAAATAAAACCTTGCGAGGCGATGTGATTTTGTATGAATTGCGAGCAAGTTGTTCAAGCTAGCTTGGCACAAACAGAAACCTTTATCTCTGTCTGGCAATCTCTAAAGGGGAAGGATTGATGTCAGGATATGGACTAGATGTGATAAATCAGAATACAGGAAAGTTAAACCCCCCCCCCGGTCGAGTAGTTGCCGTATGCAAAGGCGATGACCATTGAATTAAGGAGAGTAGTTCTACAAGCCTTGGCATTATTGAAACAGCTACTACTCCTGAGCACTGCCATCAATGTTTCAACTCCAATTGATTATGCTTATCCATCAAAGACTTATGAGCTTCTACTTCAATATCCAAGTGTATTTGGTACCACTTAATATATATCACCTCAAAAAAAGAATGACATCTCCCTCAAGAGGCTAATTTTTATCGTGGACTAGCTCTTGCCATCTATAGTATCTACGAGTTCATCAAGTGACCGATTAATAGGCATTTCTTCATGCAATGATGATGATTAAGAATTTCATTATTTCAAAGTTTGCCTGTCTGCTTCTGCACTACAGTTTTGAGGTGCCCGTTGCTTCCTTCCTTCTGTAACTTTTCCGCTGCCCCTCCTTCCTAAGGGAGTATTACAGATACTTCTTTTTTGTTTCTTCATCTCTCTTCTCTTCTCCTTCATCATTTTCTTTGCTTTTGTTTCTCAACTTATTTTTTTTGGCATATTGATTATCAGAATGGTAGATTCTACCGATTTTGCTGAATACCATCGTACAAGATGGGATATAGACGACGACTCATTATCTTATATTGATCATGATCATTGGGAAGGGTTAATAAATCAAATAGTCGAATCACGATGGGGTAGGAAAGCATCGGCTCTGAACCGAGACAGAATTTTTCACATAGCTTTTGACCGCGTCAACAAGCCACCGCATGATGATGATGGTTCGAAACCAAGACCTTACAGCAATTTCTCAGAGGCTCGAAGGTTCAAATTGATGATAGAAAACATATGGAATGTTTCTGGTATGTCACAATCATTCTTTAATAAGCGTTTAAGAGGCTGATGCATACAGCTGGTCGGGATCGTGGTTGTACATTATACCGTGAAGGCGAGAGACGAATGGCTCGCGATTCAGCGGATGAAACACCCCGTGGAAAGGATTTTGGCAATAACGTATGCTCTATGCCGGGTCATACTAGGGGCTTCTTTTCCTTTGTGGTGGAAATATTAAACGCTGCCAAAGAATACGCGTCGAATCGCAGTCAAAATCTAGCTCTTCGTTAGTCACTTGCAATTGATTCGGAAGAAAGACAATCAAAAGAGACATCTTCATTTGCGCCCAAAGAAAGCTCGAGCAACCAGAAAGAACCGGGCCCTGATCAAGCGGTATCAATCTCATCAAACAGAGCAGGACACTCAAGAGAAAAATTCTCATTTGAAGCCAACAACTCACCAAGCAGACAAGAAAAACTAATCATTGGCGATGCAACGTCGTTTTCATCAAATATTGCAGGACATTCGATCAAAGCAGGACCAGAAATGGATCAGCTAATGTCCAATTCATCAAATAGATTGAAGTATTCAACTGTAGAGCAATCAGACGGGGATAGTTCAGCGTCATCATCAACTGCATTTGACCCGTCGGAACATTCAACTGGGTTGGGGGAAGTTGCTGAACCGTTGCCAATTTCATCAAATGGATTGGAACACCTGGCTGTAGAACAACCAGAAGTCGATCGTTCAGCATCAATGTCAATTGCACCAAACTCGTCGGAACAGTCAGACCCATTTGGACATTCAATCCAGTCGGGGGAAGTTGCTGAACCGATAGCACTTGCACCAAACAGATTGGGACATTCAATTGGACCTTATCATCCACCACTAGTCGGCATTGATATTACAGGTCATGGCAGTCTCATTATCAAGAAAGTCTTCTTGCACAATAGGAAGGAATCGCTCAGTGCCCTTGGAGTTCCTTTGGACGTTCTTTGTACACAATCCAAGGACTACATTGTATGTGGACTAAGAAGTTGGGGGAAAGGAGGACATGTAAAGGGCCAATTGGCTCTTGATATTGTCGGTGTGTGGTTTGAGAAATCAATGCGTCAATATTCTTGTCAAACCTTGACATGTTTCATACGCGAACTCGGTGCAGGACAACAGTTGAATTTCGGGCAACTTTATAGCGCCGCTGGTGGATTTTCCCTTGTAGCTAACCGAAGTAAGTTCAATTTAGTTCCGAGAGACGCAGTAGTTTCAAACCGGTCTCGGAATGTTTCGCAGAATTCTTCTTCTCATCAACACCTATTGCAAATCACGAACCAGAACGTTACTAGTAAGTTTATCGGTCGTGGCGGAGCCAGCGCAAGAGAGGTCGAGAAAATTTTAGGATTATCCATGTCCATCAAACAGTTTAATGGAAAAGAGTACTTTGTGTGTAAGCCATGCGCACATCAAAATCTTGATCGACAGGAAAAGGTCAATCGTGAAAGGTGCCGGATTGGTTTGGAAATTATCAGTATATGGCTCTGGGAACATTGGAACGCACAAAACGACTACATAGATTTGCCGGGGTTCCTTGGTGGCCTGAAAGCATCAAACGATAAAATGGCTTTAGAGGAATTCTATGAAGCCGCAATACATTCTATGAGACGAAAAAGGCTGCCATATTCGCACAAAGCTTTCTTCAAATCAAATTATACCATAGAAGCAGAATCAGGAGATTAGAAAGATGGATATTTGAATCTGTTTGAAACAGGGGGAGCAAGCAACTCATTAGTGATATATCTTCTTGGTCAAGCCCAATATGGGCAAAGCATGACGATTATCACAGGGAAAAAATCGATGACTTAATAAACTATGAACTATGACACTTGAGAGTTTATTATACCAGAATACGCCTTAAATACTTTGTTTTCTCCTGCTAACCATGACTTCACATCGTATCATGTACCAAAGAGACCAAACCGATAACAAGTAGGAGTTGTGAAGGATAATGAGTTTACTAATTCGCCAATGAGAACATCTCACGAGAATTCGTAAAATTTTACCAAGTGAAAACAATGCTCTCCCAACACCACGCTAGAAAGCTTCAAGAATGCCCCAAACGAGAACGAACATCCAATAATACTAGGTGCAAATGAAAACCAAGATTAGATGTATCAAAAGCCAAGGAAAGTAACGCGTGGAGCATCTCCTTCCTTAGAGCACATCTCGCGAACCAACGACATATGAACCCTTGTTCCACTAAGATGCTGAATCTTCAACACCTTTTCCAGAACAGTTTTGAACTTTCCAGATGAGAATTTTTCCAAGATCCATTCCCGATGTATAGCATCCGTGGTTTCGATCCCTGCCATGAATAAGGGCCAATGAAGTCTTTCGTAATGTTCTTCGTCGCCCTTCGCAAATATTCTTTGAGCAATGTCCAAGAGTGACTTGAGAGCTCGTTTGACTATCTTTGGTCTTGCGTTGCGATCTTCATTCTGGGTAGTATATCGAAAGTGGTAGATACGTATAGCATAGAAGTAACTGAGTATCCAATCGGTGTTTATAAGGAATCTTGGACGAGTTTCCAGATCCATTGCTGCGAGCTCAATTATAGAGCTGTAAGTTTGTTCGAGTTCACAAAATTGTTGTTCTATCTCATCTGAAGGGATGTTTTGGTCAAGGTCATTCACTAGCTGACACATTATTGCCGACTTCCATAAAAGATCTAGCACTTCAAGATTCTGAGTATCATCAGCTGCCTGATCTGGTGGATATTCTCGGTCAAAGTTCAGAGCAAGAACAGCACGGCCCATGTCGACGATTTTAGATATATTCTTTGTGTTGATGCAAAGATATCTTGCGAGATCCCCACCACGGTAGCAAAAGCAAAATCCAACATAGGCGTAAAACATCCAAACTGTAACCCGAGCTAGTAACGATTGATCACGAAGGTGGAAAGGTAATGGAGGATTTGCGTGCCGCTTATTGAGTGGATCTAGATCTAGAAGACCCGCTACATGCTTTTGAACATAATCGCATACAACTCTGCTCAAGAGCATCATTGTACCGATACCCGCATGAATTTGACTTGATCCAAGCATATATAGGAACCAGAAAGCTGCCATGATACTCAAGTGATGTGGTGTTTCCTCCTCGGAGATGGCTGTCAGTAAGCGGCCAATTCCAGCTCGAAAGTGCTTTTGGGCAAGGTCGTGAAGTTCATTATCTTTATCTTTGAAAAACAAGTCACGAAATGATATCGCAAGCAACAAGTGCATAATTAGAGGACCTTGAGCGCCGAGACAAATATATATTTGCTGGGTTGACCAGGTGGGGTTTTTGGTGGTAAACTTCAGTGATAACTTCTTCTCGTAGTGTTCAACAGCCCGTTTCTCTGACGGTGAGAGTTTCAAAGGACTCGAATGACGTAAATTTGGGAAATGAAGTGTGACGCATCCTTGAGCATAATAGTCATCCTGGAACACAACATTATCTCGACCCACAAGGTCGAGAGCTCTTAAAGGTTGAAACGGCGATGAAGGGTTAGTAGTGTAAGTGTCCTTGTTCCCTGGCGTGAGTCCGTCGAATGTCTCGAGATTGAACGACCCTTCGGGTAAGATAAATCCATGTCCCATATTGGTCGTCCATTCATGCATGCTCCACATGTCAGGAAATACTTCATCTTCCACAGCATGGAGAAATTCGTTGACATCTGCCGGTGTTGGATGTGGTAGGGATGCAACGATATTTGGGATGATCTGAACTGGAATTGTCCTTTCTCTCGCTTCTCGATGCCGTCGTTCCCTTTCCTTTCGAGAAACAAATGGCTAGTATGAACAATCTAACTCTAGACGATTGCACCTTTCACATATCGGATGTTTCTCGTCACATCTCACTCTAGCACGTCTACAAGTCATACATCCTATACTTGATTAGATTAGAACTCTCGACTATCAAGGACGCCTACCTGATCTAGACCTGAGGCCTCTTCTAGGTTGTGACATGATAGAGTCTGCTGTTCAAGTTGGCTCAAAGTTCTAGGTGGGGTCCAAGTCTAATCCAAGTGCTCAAACAATTCTTGGAAGTTTCTTTCCAACATTGCCCCATCTGTGTGAACATTTATGCGCAGATCTAGGACCTTTACGAGACAAAATCAAGGCCATGATGACTGAGGGCTGAGTTGAGCTGATGAAGTGAGGTTGAGAAGAAGGCTGAAATGATTGGTTATTATCAAATCGGACCTGTCAAGTGGGTCAGATGCGGCTGGTCGTCTCGACTAACCAATCAGAATTGGAGCTCGCCAATTTTGATTTTACCCCGCGGCATTGATGTCTGTGAATAAAAGCATGATATTGAACGAACCATGGCACTCATTTCGATTGGTTACACCTGTCAATACTAAAACCGTTGCATTTTCAGAAAGTTGTTTGCCTTTTATAGATACCCCTTCATTCCTCGTGAGCTCATTACCGATTGACTTTGCATTACTTTATTAGTAAACTACCATTTGCTTCTCCGATCAAGCAGTCCACCAAGTAACAAAATAAAAGCACTATCAAAAATGGATGATGCAACCTTTTTCGATCAAGCCATCGGTCAATACGATGAGAAATTGAAAGTAATCAATCAAAAGGTAGCAGCCTTCTATTCCATATGCAATTGCACCGTATCTCACAGGTTTAGATCCACGAAAATCCAGAGCTTGGATACAATGAAGTAAAGGCACACGACAATATTACGTCTATGTTAAAAGAGCTAGGTTACTCTGTCACGACTGGAGCGTATGGTGTACCAACAGCTTTCTCGGCTGAGTATGGTAGTGGGGGTCGTCTTGTAGTGTACAACGCGGAATATGATGCTTTACCCGATATCGGACACGCATGTGGCCACAATCTCATTGCTACTGCTTCAATTGCATCATTTCTTGGTCTTGCGGCAGCAATCAAAGAGCACAATATTTCCGGCCGAGTCAGGCTTTTGGGAACACCAGCCGAGGAAGGAGGTGGAGGAAAATTGAAGCTCATCGACGCTGGAGCTTACAAAGATGTTGATGCTTGTATGATGGTTCATCCATCTATCAGAAACCCGAGTTATGGCCTTGTCGGATCTGCCTATAGCACCACGTTGGCAAACCACAAGTTTAAGATTCATTACACGGGCAAGCCTTCTCATGCGGCTATGGCACCTTGGGAGGGTGTCAATGCGCTTGATGCTGTTGTTCTTGCTTACAATGCTATAAGTGTATTGAGACAACAGATCAAACCATATGAAAGGATCAATGTAAGCCTAATAAATATTTCTTGAGCCACATATATTCTAATCTATACCAGGGTGTGATTGAATCTGGTGGTACAAGACCAAATATTATCACGGCTAGTGCAGGATTAGTTTATTACATCAGAAGTGCTACTCTCAAAGAAGCCGATGAGCTCAAAGCCCGAGCCATCAAATGTTTCGAGGGAGCTGCTATTGCAACAGGCTGTACTGTTGAGTTTGAAGAGTGTGTTTGCAATTCCCGCTTTTGAGTTCTAGATATATATTGACCTTTCTCAGGATCAATACATACGCGGATACACGACCCAACAAGCCAATCTGCTATCAGTACGCTCAAGCGATGGAAAGTCTCAAATACCCCGTCACATGTGATTTCAAACACATCGATAATGCCCCTGGCTCAACAGATATGGGTAAGTTTCAAACCTCTCTTAAAACAAAGCTCATCTTCTAATCAATCTCGCTATTTCAGGTAACGTAACATACGAATGTCCCGGCTTCCATGGTTGGTATGGAATCTCCGATACAGCATTTAACCACACTCCTCAATTCACAGAAGCGGCCGCAACCAAAGAAGCTCATGATATCACTATTGTGACGGCTAAAGCTATGGCGATTGTGGGTTGGAAAATTCTGACCGATGATGAGATAGCGGAGAGTGTAAGGAAAGATTTTGAGGAAGATAAAATCTTGAGGGAGAAGCCTAGGGGTGTGGTTTCTGTGGGGGGTGCTTGTTGAGGGAAAGTTTGTTAGATTGATCGGCTCGATGGACAGAAATGATTTTGATACGCATAAGCAAATATAGTAGTTTTAAGAGAGCGTGTTAATCGGTTTGATCGATTTCGTCGTAAAGTAGTCGGTCCAACGTTGCACGTCATACATTCCATATACAACATCATATCCCCATATTACATAAAAGTAGTAATCCGTAATTCGCTATTGCCTAGATATTCACTTATTCACCTGGGCTTTGCCCTTTTTAACTAATAATCCAAACTGCTTATCTGTATCTCAAAAATAAATACCTCATCATCCTAGCACCAGAAATAGTAGTCTTTATTCACCCTTCATCACTTTCTTAAGCGATACGTACCCCTTAACCACCTCGTTAGTGTCGAGCTAGGCTAATTTGTATCACTGATGAATATATTCTCTGGTATATTATTATAAGATGTATTTGATTTATAACCTGGCTTGTTTCTTGTTCTTCATTTATCCACTTATTCATTTACGTAGTCATTTATTTATTTATTCATTCATCATTCATAACTCATCCCCCTCAAAAAATTCCAACCCACATCCCAAACTTTTCCTTTCCTTTCCTTCCCAATCGCCAAATTAAATCACACCAAACTAAGCTTATATTCAAACATACAATTTTATCCCTATCCACTGATTCCACCTCTTTATACCATAACATCATTTTCATCTACCTCCTCACAATACTTCTCTTCCTTTTTCTCACAATTCCTTTCTCCCTTGCTCTTTTCTACTTACTTTCTAAACCCAAGTTTGGGTAATTTAATCCCTATCGTTATACCAAAAGACAAAATACTTACCGCCAACGCAAATATATACGCGGCTTTTAGTGCTTCGGCGTAGGAATCGATTACTTGATCTCTGTAGTGGGGTTCTAGTCCTGCTACTGCTTGGACTGAGGAGCGGACTGCTTCGATTACCTGTTTATTTATTGATTTGTTAGTTTTTCTCTGCCAAGAAAAATGATAAAATCCTAGAGAGGGTATGGAAAAACATAAAGAAAATGAATGAAAATAACCTTCTCCTTATCCGGTCCTACAACATTCACATTCAAGAATCCCACCAACGAATTCTGCACAATCAACGAACTGACTGCCACCCCCAAAACCTGTCCCATACTCCTCCACAAAACCAATGTCGTCGTAACAACCGCTTGTTCCCCTTGTTCACTCACAGCCAAAACACTCATAAAACTTCCCGGCATTTGAAATCCTTGGCCCATACTCGATGGAATCAATAGTAATACGTATACCCAATTTGGCAACGAGCGATTCATAGCTACTAATCCTATAGTTCCGATGACATAAAGAGACACACCGAGAACCAAGGGGGTTTTGAGGTTGCGAGTCCAGGTAATGAGGAAACCGGTTAGAGTACCGATTGCGCTGGCGGCGATGGAGGGGATGATGAGACGGAGACCAGATGCGGTGGGGGATTCGAGGAGGACGGCTTGGAAATAGAGGGGGATGTTGAAGAGGACTGCGTTGATTACGATGGCGCCGAGGGCGTTGCCGATGATGAGGGAACCGCGGGGATTGTGGGTTATGAGGGAGAGGGGCATGACGGGTTGGGGGGCGTAGTATTCGGTTATGATGAATAGGGGAAGACCGATGATAGTGAGAATTATACAGGTGAGAATCAGGGGGTGTGTCCAGGGGTAGATATTACCACCGAGATTCTGATGAGTGTTAGATTAAGTTGCCCACATAAATGAAAGGAACTTGATAGGCTCCTGGGAGGGTACTTACAATTGCGAGTATGAAGAAAGTTATAATTGCCATTAGTAACAACGAACCTTTGTAATCAAAAACACTCAAAGCCTCTTTTAACGTTTTCTTCCCCCTATTCAACCCCAAATCATTCGGTATAACAAAACACGAAACAATCAAGCAAAGAATCAATCCTGGGACCTGAACTCCAAATTCCCATCTCCATCCAAGATGATCCGCAATCGCACCACCTAGTGCCGCTCCCGAAGCTGCTCCAATTCCAAAAACAATATTCAGATATGATTGATACGCTCCGCGGATCTCAATGGGTATGAGATCACTTGTGATAATCGATCCCATGGACATCACACCCCCAGCACCCAATCCACAAACTGCTCTCGCGATAATGAAACTCGTCATACTTTGAGCAAGAGCACACCAAATCGTCGATACTAAAAACAAAATCATAGAAAAAATATACGGAGGTTTTCTTCCCATAGCATCGGATAGACGTCCGAAAATAGGTTGGAAACTGGTGGATGTGAGGAGAAATGCGGTGGATAACCATGATGCACTATTAGACGCATGAAAATATGAAGTGATAACTGGATGACTCGAAACCATGATTGTAGAATCAAATGAAGATAATGTATATGTTAAAAGCACACCGCTGAAAATGAGCCAAAATCTCTTTACTCCAACACCACCTAGAAATGGGGATCTAGATTCCTCGTCATCGTCCTCGATGGTTTCTCGTATACTCCTAATAGAACCAGAAATGGATTTCCTTCTCGTGCTTACACGACTTGAATTTCGAGATCCTCGTTTGGTATGGTGATGAATTCGGGAACTTCGAAACATAGATGATTCTTGAGGATTGGTTTCGATTCCTATGGCTGTAAATGATGTTGTTCTCGATAACATCAAATCGAATTCATTGGGATCGACATCAGTTCCTGTTGAATCACCATCATTGTCTACCAAGACTTCTTCAATGGCAGGTGTATCGTTTCTTGGTGGGAATAGAAGTGGTGTATTTTCTGTTGCAGTATGGGTTGAGGTATTTTGACCACCAGCTTGATGACTGCGTTCCGCCATGATTTCTCTCCTCTGTATGAAACCGATAATACTCAACAAACAAAAGTCAATCAACAGAAAATAGTGATCAACATATATATAGATATACCAGCACTCCCAAAGCGAACTCGGAGTCACCGCCAAATGGAGCAATCATTTTTTTCTCGACAACCTCACAATCATCTACAAGGTAATTGCTGGCCCAAAACTCCTCCACTTTCCTCCAGAGGTTAGAGGGGATGGGAAATATATAACCCTGTGACCCTCTATATAACGCAATCGTGCTACGAAAAACACTCATCCATTTTGATCCATCAAAGAAAAGAATTCACCGAGTGAGTCAGTCCCGCTTTCATACATAGTACATACATACAATGCACCTAGAGAAAAGAGGAAACAAGGATTTTAGGAAATGCAATGTTAGAATAGTTGCAATGGCATCCATCCACCAGTGACACTCGTCGCACCATAACGGGTGAAGGACTTTCGTGACGGGGAACCTATCAGCGCAAAGTATGATTTTCCCGCTTCATCTCTTGGGGTGGGATGGATATAGCATATATGAAGATTGCGATTATTCATATAATTGAGAGTTATGTTTTCTGATTGAACAGGTCTTATACGATGACTTGGAATGTGACCTTCTTTAGCTATCTATCTCTCAAAGACGGGATCCCATTCTAGAACACTCTCCATGTATCCTATGAGCCTAACTACAACCCCAGGCTTTCTACTCGAGTATTCTTGCATGCAAACATGGATTTACTGCAGACCTCGGGAGCTATCATATGTACGGTTAATATTCGGGAGAATACATTAACCGTTATCGATAAGAGAAAGCCTGGCACACCGAGCCAAAAATATCCCGGAGCAATATCGGACTTGATATCAAACAGACAATCTGTTTACAAATATTAATTCAATCTTTTATCTATTCCCTATAAATTAAACAATTGACTTTCAAGATCTCTCTCGCTGTCATCTTGAAATTCACACACTCTCTTTCATCTATCTATATCTACATTCCATAAACATTTAGCATAACCACACATCTTATCCACCAGCTCCAAGATTTCACACACAATGCCTCAACCCCCCCTCCGCATCGCAATCCTCGAATGCGACACGCCCCTCCAAAACACCAATTCCAAATACGGCGGATACGGCGGCGTATTTACCTCACTCCTTCACCGCGGGGCCTCTTCCCTCTCTCCTCCACTCCCAGAATCCTCTCTGCAGATCACCAAATACGACGTCGTAACCGTGCAAGAATATCCCTCTCTCTCCTCTATCGACGCGGTTCTGATTAGCGGATCTCGGCATACGTCTTTTGATTCTGATGCGTGGATAGTGAAGTTGGTGGAGTTTGTGAAGGGGGTTTTGGCGCAGGAGAGAGTCAGGCTTGTGGGGGTGTGTTTTGGACATCAGATTATTGGGAGGGCGTTGGGGGTGAAGGTTGATCGGAGTGATAGGGGGTGGGAGGTGAGTGTTATGCCTGTGGAGTTGACGGGGAAGGGGAAGGAGATTTTTGGGTTGGAGAAGTTGGTATGTTTATTTCTATTTCCATTTCCATTGCTCTGATACATGAAATGAGGAACCCCTGGGAGAGAGGGAGGGACACTAATACTAACGAATCAAAAGAATATATTCCAAATGCACAAAGACATCATATACGAATATCCGCCCGAAGTCGAACAATTAGCATACACAGACAAATGCGCCACGCAGGGAATGTACATCCGAAGAAAATTAATCACAGTACAAGGACATCCAGAGTTTACAGAGGAGATTGTGAGGGAGTTGTTGGAGGCACGACATGCATCGGGGGTTTTTGACGATGAGACTTATAGGGATGCGGTAGGGAGAGTGGATAAGGAGCATGATGGTGTGAAAGTAGCACAGGCGTTTTTGAAATTCATAATGGAGGATTAGATAGGTATTATCTTGGAATTGGAATCGTTCTGCTAAAGCAAATAGTCGTATCTCCGTCATGAGTGAATGAGTCCTCCTGATCCTGAAGCCATTTCTCAGTAAAGTCCAGCAATTACCTCATTGAGCATTCAGACCATGATCATCAAATAAGTCCACCACTCAATCCATCCAAGATATCCTTCACATCCCTTCCCATCAAACTTTATTCCCCCATCCTTAAAGTCTATATTCCAGATATTCCGCCGCATTTTGTAATGATTTGATACTCTACCCCAAAAGCCTCTGCTCCCTCAACACTTTTCCACCTCCAACATCCAATACCCAGAAGCTGGAAGCTAGACTTTTTGAAAGTCCATTCCATCTAGCGAGTAAATCAATATAAATCTTCCAAGTAACATTCACAAAGAATAAGAGTTTCCAAAGCATAGTTTAGGTATTTCTTTCTCAAGCTCAAGCATCATCTATCTCATCTCCCTCAGCTCCTTATATCATATCTCCTCGCATAACATCACATAACATCTCACCCCCATCATCACATCACCAATCCATCCACCCACCCATCAAAAACATAAATAAATCAATGAAAAATCATCATTAATAAAACAAGAAACACCTCTCCAAATCCTATTTACATATTTACATACACCCATCCATCCATCCATCATTCAAAGCATAAAAAGAGAAAACCCTCCAAATCCCATCCACATGCTAACCAACCAAGCAACCAACCCATTCCTATATCCCGAGGTATTTCCTTTCTTCCGTGGTGTGGTATAAGTAAGATCTCTGCTTCGTGTTCCCATGGTATCAATCAAAAACTCTTCTTTTCTTTTCCTCTTTTCCTCTTTTGTATCATCCCCCTTCTTCATCCGCATACCACCTTATATATTAATTTTCCCCTTACTTTCCTTCATCCCTATCTCCCCTCCTAATAAATCCCCCACTCCCCCTAATTCCTCTTAACCGCATTCCCCACACTACTAATCCCCTCGCTAATCCCCTCACTAATCTTCGAACTCCACCCTCCCATCCACCTAGGAACCGTCATCGTCAACCTAATCCTGCCTTCCACAATCGCCTCCACACAATTAATAATTCCAAAAGCACTCGATCCCACCGCTCTAAAAAGTGCCAAAGCCGCCACCGCCCACAGAAGGAATGTCAAATAATAATTCGTCCCCAAGTGATCCGGTCCATAAGCTTCACTAACAGCCATTGCCAACGTTCCATTTGCAATCATCCAGACGAGAACCATGTACGTACGAACACTCTTGTAGTAATCTTCCTGCTGTTGCGATTCCGAGATAGGAGGGACGGGGACTTCGAGTCTGTCACGGAGATTGCGAAGGGCTTCATCATAGCCGGAATCGATATCGAGTTGTTCAGAGGGCATTTCGAGTTCGACCGTTTGACCTTTTCCAGAAGCGGCACCGAGATCGTTGGACATGACATTATCACCTTTAGTTCCCCATGTAACATCGTGAGTATTGCAAAAGGCGTAGACTTGAAGTGTACAGATGTAACTGGGAAGAAGGGCGAAGTAAGAACCGGAACTGGTGAACATATGCCAAGGATCGAGATAGAGGAAAGACATGAGGAAGTAGAGGCCTATTGTTGAACAAAGCGATACGACAAGATTGGTGAAGAGATTATTGCCAAGCACGAGACTTTTGGCATTATCGTGGACTTCTCGGTAAACGATATAAATGGTGGAGAAGAGTGTGTATACCATGATTATCGAGTAAATGATCATGGACATGTAATATAATTTCCGTGCTCCTTGTGGTCGATTTCCCATAGATAGAATGAACTGTGTGGCGGTAAGAAGAACACAAACATATTTTAAGACATAAAATATATATTTTCCAATACTGTGACCAAATGGATCCATATTGTCAACAGATAGCGAACCGGCAATGAAGTAGAATGTGAGGTAGAAATTGGCCAGAGAGAAGTAAGTAAAGAGGAGTTGAATGAATTGATAGATGAATTCAATGTGAAGAAGAATCTTTCGTCCAAGGGTATGATCTGTATGCCATACTTGTTTGAAATGGGCCAGAGAATAAACAGCTGCAAAGAAAGCTCCATTGAGCCATCTTCTTCTTTGTGATACGAATTCAGGAACAGTATCTAAAAATGATCAGTAAATTCCAGAGTAATCAAAGCGATTGAACTTACCTGGCACATCAGTCTCTCCAGTACATCCCTTCACATATTTCAAGACCCATCTTTCATCTCTCTTAGCAACCAATTCCCAACACAAAATACGATCCTCGGCCAAATACATATTTGCCGTAAAGACATCTGCATTTTGACCATGTAGCGTTTCTCCCTTGAAATATTGACTCAAAGGACCATGGCCTGTATGATCATTCTGTAAAGCATGATATCTGTATGCACTCAATGCACCAGGCAAAACAGTAATATAACCAAACACACTCTCAATAGGTTTATCAAGAATATTCGACATCTTATATTCGAAATTTTGAGAAGCCACCAAAGGATTAAGAAGTCCCATCCATCCTTTTCCTTTCATAGCTTTGATTTCTCCACAAGCACCAGCAACATTAGAGTCGGTATCAAAAGCTTTCCACAAATGATAAAGTGAATTGCCTCCAGGTTTCGTACCCACATCCAACATAATGCAAATATTCGGTGTGAGAGCTCTTCCAAAAGCATTGAAGAACCAACGATGGGAATTCAATTTCTTTGCATTCTTCTCCTTAAGACAAAAAAGCATCTGACAAGGAACAATTCCCTTTTCAGCACCTTTGAACTTAAGATCCGAATCCAAAGAGACTTGAGTCGTATACTCATACACATGAGCTTGGACTTCTCTCCCATTGACCAAATTCTTAGCAATTCCATCTTGATAAACACCCATAGCAGCCAAAGCATCAAGTGTTCTCGGATGAATTTTTTGTCTGCCATCTGAAATAATAGCAACCACAATCTTTTGCCATCCATTTTCTCCCCACGTTCTAGATTTCGATCGAGAACAAAAATGTGAGATATTTTTCATAACAGCATGCATCGTTCTCGTAAAATCAATTTCCGTCTCATTGTACATGGTAATACAGATGAAAAGTTCAGTTTCTCTAGCCGTGGCTCCCATATTTTGACGTAATTTGTAACCTTTCGCTACAAAATCATCTGGATCGCATGTAACGGCTGTATATCGCATGTGTGTGAATTCGATTTCATCTCTTCGTGGTAAGAAACTGTAAAGGATAGTAGGGATTTTACACTCCAAAATCAGTTCTCCGTTAATAAGTTTGACTTCTCGTTTTTTCATTTGAGTCGTCCTATTAGCACCTCTTCTTTCTTGCTTTCCAGAAGGTGCGGGCCCATAATGTTCGTAGTCCTTTGCACTTTCCATATCATCGCCAAGTGTCGAATATGATTGTCTCGACCTCATAGTTCCTCTCATGTCCCTCTTTTCCGGCCCAAAAACATCCTCATCTAACATTTCATCATCATCGTGTTCGAGTGGTATATGAATCGTTGCATCATCTCCAAATGGTGACCGAGCACCATGAGCCGCAAATAAAGGAGCCGGAGGTAGTGGTCTTCTTGGACTTCCCCCATAAGCTGTTGAAGGTGTGCCAGGTCTTGGACTTCCATTCAAGTCCGATGGTTCATAATGGTAACCCATTGGAGGCGGCACGTTGAACTCCGAAGAATTCCTTTCTTCTCTAATTGGAGACCAAGTTCGCGTGGGAGAAGCTCGACCGGAGGGTGAATATTGTAAAGGGGAATATGGACGATATGCGCTTTCGGGAGGAGGTAAATCTGGGACGTTATCTATAATTGAAGGCGCTCTTCGATGATCGTCATATGTGGTTGCCGTAGGAGGTCTTCTATGGTCGTCGTAGGTATTCATTGATGGAGGACGTCTATGATCGTCATATGTATTTATCGAAGGAGCTCTTCTATGATCATCGTACGAATCTGTGGACATAACAGAAGCTTGATAAGATCTGCGATCGGAGGAAGTACTAATATTTTTCAACAGTGAGCTTTTTTTACCTATCAATTGCGATTTCAAAGTAGACAAAGGAGAGGAAACCGGGTGCCTAAGAGATCTTCGACGGGAAGGGCCATCTGGAAGAACAGGCAAGAGATGCGCGATATCATTGGGGTCATGGGCACTCATAGCTGTCGCTGGTATCTCGACTTCTTTTTGCAACTTGCAAGATGAGATGACTTCCTCTTCTTCTTCCTTGAGAGACGCGAGATGCTCTGGGGTCGCCACGGACACGGCTGGAGGGGGTTTCCTGGGAGATAAATGAAGAGCTCGCGGAGCGAGTGGTACTACATACGGACGGGTATCGGGATCATCGTAGGAAGTTAACAAACGAATTTCGGAGCCATGTCGATTATGACCTGCAGGTATTGAATCATATTCATCTGGATATGTCTCTGAATACATTGGAGGCATCGAGGGCGTATTTGAGCGATCCATATTTAAAATTATGCTTATTGTGATTTGGGGAGTGAATTTTGCGACGGAAATGCGCCAATTCCAATCTTCTTTGGGGGGAATGCGAATGAATGTTTACTCTTCCATGAATGGATTTGGATTGGTTTGCGTGAGAAGCGAATGTTTGGTGTAAATATTGATATTCTTTTGGGAGTTCGAGTCTCAGAATTGGGTTTTCCAAGGTTCTTTGGATTCAGATTCAAGATCGGATTCAAATTCAATTCCCAAAATCCAATTCCAATATTAAAAAAAATAAAAGTATAATAATTATCAATTATCATAGACCAAGTGGAGAGAGGAAGTATGTAGGTACAGGACGGTACAGGACAGGACTTTCTTTCGTAGACACGCAGCATCCAATTTTCCTCTAGGGCAGACAAGGCAACGCACGCAAGCATGGGAGGGAACGAGGGAAAGAGGGAAAGAGGGTAAAAAAATGGATCAACATCTCCACGAAATGGAATGGCGGGAGGACAAGTTGACGGGGCAACGATCAATTCGACTCAACTGTCTTTTTTTTCCCAGCCACGTTTTCGCGTTCTCCAGCTATTAACCATGCATACCTAGTATCATACCTAGGTACGTAAGATAGCTAAGACTTGACAACCAACCAATACAATACAATAATGCCATACTCCGCGAGCTCCGGAGTCCATACATACATATCTACATACCATACATACCTACATACTGCAGGATATCTAGGTACACAGCCATGAAAATGGAGTAGAAAATATTACCAATCTATCTATATATTCATCTAAAAATACATTTATACATTTCGTGTCCCCTTTTTTCTAATTATTGTCTGCCTATAGAGTGTATAACCAGTATGTTTATCGTATAGATTTTCCGAATTGACCGACGACGATGAGAATAGAGAAGCTATCAGTCAGTCTCATTTATTGTACGATATACACGGAGAAGTAGATACCGGTACTAGATAGCTACCTATTCACAAATCACATAAACAATCTAATAAAAGAACTAAACAGTTGAAAAGCCGACGAATAGACAGCTAGATAAAAGTCCGTGAGAGATCTAGAGCTAAAACCCACCTACCTACTACCTACTACCTACTATCTAGTAACGATAGTGACATAAAAATGATAAGATATGATTGATATTAGGTAGGGAAAGTCTGTCTGTCTCACTGTTCACTGTTCACTCACCTATCTATGTACTCACTCATAACTCACCCCTCACTTTAATTCACTTATCAATTCACAATTCACAATTCACAATAAAACATAAAAATGTAAACAAATAATTCCTCATTCATATCTATCTACAAATCTTTCCATCTTTCCATCTATCTCACCTTGCCACCTTCCCTATCCTTCCACGTTTCGTTCCTACATCCGTCCTACTCCTTCCCTTTCCCTTGCTCTTCATGAAAATTATTACTACTATATTTATATATCCATCCTATAATAAAGCGCATCCAAATTACATTTAATAAAACAAACAAACAAAACATTAACATCAACATCACCTCAAAAATTTCACATACCAGGTATCTTTGCTTGCTTGCGTGCGACGGCTACAACGTCTTTCACTCTTTAAAGAAATATCCGCGTTCGTAGGATCGTAAATATACACAAAGGTTTTTAAATTCATCCTCATTTCTCACCAAGTCCTTCCCCAGGACCTCAAATACCCTTCTCTCTTTCCGTCTTTCGCTCTTTACATCTTCTTCTTCTTCTTCTCCGTTAAATCCTCCTCTACCCGCCTAAATTTTACCCTCCTCTCAACATGAATAGAATAAAAACTTTCTGTATCAAAAAACCATACCCGAAATATTAGGAACGTTTTTTATATAATGATGCAAAGAAGGGGGTATAAAGACGATACCCAACGCCCAATAACTTGAAAATAAATAAATAAGGAAAAATGATGAGCGTATTGCTCTTCTTCAGACAGATGCTGAGATTTTTGAGAGGATGTATATGATACAACGAGATGAAGTTCTTGAGATTACCTTCATGTGTTTTGAATTTGATGGTATATGTTGTGAAGAAGAAATTAAATTGGCCTGTTGGACAGTCCTCAATTCCATCCCAATGAATTCTCTGCCATCATTGGTGCCGAGATTTGTTGTGTACGTGCTGAATGTCCTGCACTTCTTCCACTTCCTCCACTATTTCTATCGGTTCCTCCAATACCAGGTGTCAAACGACCACCAGACATGAATGCACCACCAGTGAAAGCACCAGATTGTCTCATTTCCGATGCATTCATGATAGAGTTTGATCGACGATGGCTAAGCTTACGTTTCTTATATCTTCTAGCAATGAAGAACATGGCTGCACCATAAGCAGCTGCCGCACCTGCTGCTCCAACAACAATACCAGCTGTGGTACTCTTAACCTTTGGTGAGGTATTTTGAGCATCAGTATTGAAGACGCCACTATTGCCTGAAGCACTAGTAGTTGCTGCTGATCCAGAACTATCAGTACCCGTTCCAGAACCACCTTCAAGAGTTGATCCAGGTGTTAATGAAATAGAAGGATTGATATAGCTAACAAGTGTGCTAACTGAAGTATCGGCATTGTTGTAGATAGCTGCTGTAGGTGTATGCAAATCAAGTTCAAGTGTGCTGACCAAGTTGGTTGGAATATATGCGAGTGCCAAAGTTGTGATGTATTCCAATTGAGATTGTGTATTATATGGAATAAGACTGTGCATAACAACTTGTTCTTGCTTAATTCCTAATCCATTGGCAATACCTATTGGAAGGTATTGAAAGATTTGTGCTGATGAAAGTGGGTTGGCAACAACAAATGCATAATTAAGTTGGAAAAGGAAACCGATTTGAATCAAGGTAGAGTTTTCTGGACTGGTTGGGATAGATCCACTGGGTGTAATGACCTTTGGTAAAGTTGTAGCAAGTGCAGTATTGGTAGGAGTAACTTTATTGGTTGATGAAGATTGAACAATAATGGTTTGTGGAAGCCACATTGATGTAGCATTGTTTGTGGCTGTTGGATAGATGGTGAGAGGAGCTGTTGTTTCACTAGCCGTTTGAGTCTTAACAACTGCCGTAGTACTTTCTTGAGTGGGGGAGGCAATTGTTGATGGAGTAATCGTCGTCGATGGAACGGAAGTAATTAGTGCAGTAGTAGCTGAACTTCCAGAGGTAACAGTTGCTGAAGAAGCTGCCGTTGAGGATACATCAGTTACCGTTGTATTTGGAGTTGTTGTGGCAGAAACTGATATTGCAATGCTTGATAGACTTGAGGCAGAAGCGGAGGAAGCAGAAATTGAGGTATCGGTGACATTGGCTGATCCACTGGTTATAGAAGTTGCGGAGGAAGTCGATAAAGTAATAACTCCTGTTCCTGAACTGGATGTGGTGGTAGCAGATCCGGTTTGAATACTGGTGGAAAGGCCAGTTGTAGATACTGCAATCGAGGTCTCATTTCCACTTGCAGTGGTTGGGAGAACAGTTCCTGAAATTGTAGAGGAAGATCCAAGGCTAATGGAGGTACTTGATACAATATCTGTTCCAGAAGTAATAGCTGTAGCATTTGGAGCACCAGTGGCAGTTGATACATCACTAGTAATCGTAGCAGATAATTCACTGGCAGTGCTAGAGCCAAAAATACTCGATATTATACTTCCCAATGGAGTAGAACTGGAGGAAGATGGAATAGTAGTACTAGCTGCGATGGAAGAGAGATCTGTGGAAGAACCAACAATAGAAGTAACACCAGAAATGACGGAGGATAATAATCCTGTGGATGATGCACTTTCCGAGGTAATTGTAGCCGAGGCAAATACACCTGTTCCGCTGAGAATTGTTGAACTTGGGGCACTAGATAAATCTGACGTAATTGATCCAATTTCAGAGGTTACATTGGAAGTAGCAGAAGAAAGATCCGAAGATAAAACTGAAGTAGCCGAGCCAACGTCCGAAGTTCCTGATCCGAGAAGAGAAGTAATACCGGAAAGAAGACCAGTTGATGTTGGGGCAGAGGATTCAGTAGCAGTAAAGCTAATTCCTGTAACTGGGCCGGTAATTCCTGCAGATGATGCAGAAGCACTCAAATCAGTAGCGGTAGTAGTTGGTAATGTATTCGAGGTTTCAGATGCCAAGGCAGAACTCAAGTCGGAAGTAACTCCAGATACAAGGGATGGAATCAAATCTGTAGCGGAAGCGGTATTTGAAGCATTGGTACTGTTCAAAGTACCTGTAACAGATGCGGAATCAGTAACTTCTGTTCCGGTAGCTGAGGCAGTACTGGTTGTAAGTAAATCAGATGTGAGAGATCCAACATCCGAATTTACAGATGACAAATCAGATGTTACTCCAGGTACAAGAGATGATAGTAAGCCGGCTGGGGCCGTAGTAGATGCAGATCCACTAGAAACACCAGTTGCAGGTCCAGTAATTCCAGCGGAAGTAGCAGAAGCTGTAACACTCAAATCCGTGACAGATACACCTGTAGTAGCTCCAATAATACCTGCCGAGGAAGCCGAAGCCGAAGCGACAGAATCCGTAAGGGAAGTCAAGGAAGTTGGGACAATATCCGATGTAGCAGTAGATACCAAGGAAGATACACCACCGACCAAGGATGAGAGTAAATCACCGGAAGCTGATGATGAAGCGGCACCGGAACTGTAGATTGGAGCAGTTCCTGTTGAGGCTCCAGTAATTCCAGAAACTGTATTTGAAGGTGCTGAGACACCGGTAGATATTCCAGTGATTCCAGCCACAGTTGTAGGTGCTGAACTTTCTGTAGTAGCAGTGTTTGGAACTGGGATATCTGAGGCAGCAGTAGATGGACCAGTAATACCAGCCAAAGTAGTTTCAGAAGAAACACCTGTAGCAGGTCCAGAAATTCCAGCACTTGAGGTTGCGGCTGATGAATCTGTTGGTAAAACAGCACTCGTTACTTGAGATACTGCAGTTCCTAAATCTGAAGTTACACCACCAACCAAACTGGTTACTCCAGTACCAATAACTCCTAAAAGGCCAGATGATGAATCAGTTGGAACAGATACTGGAGAAGTATTCATATCCGAAGGACTTGCAGTGATAGTACTTGAGCCGGATAAAACTCCACCTGGTCCAAAAGTTATTCCACTAGCTGATGAAGAAGCAGTAGCGGAAGTTACCAATGTACTTTGAGAATCAGATTCAGAAGTTGTGGTAGGAAGGATAATACTGGATGGTATTAAACCTGTGGACGCGACAATTGGTTCCAAAAGGTTTGAGCTTGAGGAACTATCTACTGATGCGACTGAAGATGGGGATACAGTTGTACTTGGAGCTGAACCAGGTCCGGCAACATCACTAGAAGATGCAGATTTAGCAGTTGTGGCTACAGAGGTTTCAGAAGATTCTGAGGATTGAGCAATACTGGAAATAACGGTTGGGGCTGTACCAGTAGGTACTCCAGAAACACCTGAGACAGTTGAACTTTGAATTGGAGTCTCGGTTGAAGTTGACACTGAAACTGGCGCAGTTACTGATAAACCAGATCCAGTAGATGCTCCAGTAATACCCGCAACTGAGCTCGAGGATGGAATTGAAGTCTCGGAAGCAATACTTTCAATAGAAGTTGGGACAGTGCCAGTGGATACACCGGAAATTCCATCAACTGAGGTTTGGGTTAAAGTTTCCGAAGTGCTTGTTTGAACAATGGCTGGTGCAGTACCAGTAGATGCTCCAGAAATTCCAGCAACTGTGCTTTGGATTGAAGTTTCGGTAGCGCTAGTTTCGGTAGATTTTGGGGGTGTACCTGTTGATGGTCCAGAAACGCCAGAATCTTCGGAAACGGACGTGCTTGAGACACTAGAGACGCTGGTAGTTGTGGGTACACCGGTGGGAGCTCCAGTTAATCCAAGGGAAATATCAATATCAGTATTGCTGGAACTGCTGATTGGTTCGACAGCCGATTTTGTAGTAACCGATGAAACTCCGACGAGAACATAGGAACTGGTGGATGGTGGGCTAGATACTCCAGTTGATGCTCCAGTTATTCCTTCAAGAATCGAAGTAGAGGATGGTGTAGAAACGATTGAACTGAATCCTCCAGTTGATATTCCAGTAATTCCATCCACGGCTGAGCTAGAAGAACTAATGATTGTAGGAACCGATACAACAGTTTGGGATGTACCAGTAGATGCTCCGGAAAATCCAGCATTGGAACTTGTCGCAACAGATTGTACTGATGAGCTAATGAAAGTCGAACTGGGTGAAGTGGTCGATTCAACGGATGAAATGCTGGATTCAACTCCGGTCGAAACACCTGTAATTCCATCCACAATTGAAGTCGAAGAACTGGTAGTCGTGGGTACAGGGACAATTGAACTCGAAGAACTGGTAGTCGTGGGTTCCGAAACACTAGTAGTCGTAGGTACGGAAACGATGGTTTGGCTTGTTCCAGTTGATGCTCCAGTATATCCAGCATTAGAACTTGAATCGGTACTTAAAACTGAACTTTCCGCTGTCGATTGAGCACTTGGCGATGAGGTTGTTTCAACAGCCAAGATCGAAGTTGAAGTCGAACTTGTCGTTGGTGGAATCACGGGAACTTCACCAGATCCAGTTCCTAAAGTCACAGTACTCATAACTAGAATGGTTGTGATATCATTTGAAGATACATCACTAACGACGATTGTACTCAAAGATGCAGTACTGGAAGGAATGCTTGTAGTTAAACTCGACGGCGAAGGTATCGATGTCGTAGTTGTCGTTCCTAAGCCAAGTATGGATGAGAAAGTATCCAAGAATGAATTACTTGAAGATGCCCTCTTATTTGTCGTAGTATCTTGAGTTCCATCGTCCGATAGTGGATCTTTTGTGGATGAGAATGAAGATGTAATTGTAGATTCATCCTTCGTATGCGATGTTTGAGCTGGTGTATTGCTTGTAATGGTATTGTTTGAATAGATTTGTCTTTTGACTTCTCGTGGAAAGTAATATTTTGGTCGATCCCCTTCTGCGGAGGCAAGTGAGGAAAGAACGACCGCAGAGGCCAAGAATAGCGAAGGTGTATGCATGATTGTTAATTTATCTCAAGTTATTCGAACTTATTATTGAGATATTAGTATTTGAAAGAATTGGACGAAAGTTTAGATCGATCTAAACATAAATCAGTTGAAGCTCAAAGTTGAGTACGACGACGGCGTCGGCCGACGAAGAACGGCCGCGGCCACCAAAAATGAAGATTAAAGACTAACTGTCAGGGCGAATAAGTAATAACGAGTGTACTTGACAAAATGTCAAAGAGTGTATCTATTGATAATTGTCATTAGTATGTTAACTTATTGAATATCGCATGAATGATCAACATAAATCTAAAGGTCAAGGTTTGGACGATAGTTTGCCAACGAATTGATATCGCGACCTCAATTCGAAGAACGGTCATCATTCAAGCCGAACCAACATTTTCCCTCGCAAACACTCTTTATTTTTAGTGAACAAATATCGACTCACATCTTAAAATTAATTGTATCAAATCGTATATGAATAAATCGCGAGTCTTTAAAGGAGTGTCGTGACGATAAATCGTCGATTGTTTTTTGGGTGGGTATATCCTCCTTTCACAACTTCGAATCGAAACCAAATCATCTACGAGCGACCATTATCCATAAGCCTTCGGAGGCTCTCACAATTAAAGATGTTGACAATCTCCGACGAGATAATATCGTTCGATTAACCTTCGCTTTCGAAATCGATTGTTGGTTATTGTATTCCTGATGAGGTGTCGAGGGTTGGGTTTAGAGAGAGTGTAGAGGTGAGGTCGGAGTGAAGAGGTGGGTGGTGAAGAAGGATGGCGAGGAGGAGGTTCAATGGAATGAATGAATGAATGAATGAATGAAAGGATGGATGAATTGAAGTGGCCTCGATTTCGTGAGAACCTTTTGCCTTGGGGCCTTGTGAAGCTTTCAGTGTGAGGATGAGAGATTTCTGTGGATACTCTCAAGTTGTGGAACGTAGGCGTACGGGCCAGGGAGTCAATTTACTACAATTATAAAGGTTAGGTAGGGGGAACGTCCGTTGTGTAGACCAGGAACCAAAAAAATAGTATGCCAGGGGGCCGTGAGATTGATAGAAAAAACGGGAGGAAGAGAGAGATGGTGTAATTGTGAATACAAAGTAGGAACTAATAAGTAGGTAGATTGAAGCACGAGCACATTTCAAAATGATATTGTATAACCACGGTTAGACTTACGGATGATATGATGGAAGTACGATGGAAGTACACGATACACCAAAAGGATGTATTTAGATGAATGAGGATGAGATTCTATTGTAACTATGGTTACAATCATACAACTTCTCTAATGTGAGATGGCGAGCAAGCAAGCACGCAAAAGGAAACACAATTAATAAGATGTACAAAGTACTCATAGATGAAACTAAATCCATAAAAAATCAAAGTATAGTATTATGGAATTTACTTCTTGGGTTTGTTCATAATTTTTATGTATTTTCTATCTGGTCAGTCGTAGTCTTTGACTTACTCCTTGCCTACGCACTCACTCTGTCTATCCCTCGCTCCTCCCTCTCTCTCTCTCTATCTGATCCATTTATCTTTGCCTCCAAGCCACCAGACAATCATCACCTATTTAGCATTTTTCCTTACCCCGTGTTACTTTCGCCTAAATACCAACCCAGTAACTTGTCACTTTTAGCCACCAATGAACCAATAGGATCTAACATTCAGTCTCTAGCCTGTTTTAAAATAAGCCTTAATCGTACTTTAATATCCGAATACATGAGTTAAGGTGTATTATCGTACTATGAAAACAAGGGGCCAGGTTTAAACTTGTATGCGAAGGGAGGCTTTCAAGGCTTTTTCTTCTTCTTTCCACCTGAGCATTGAGCAACAGTCAGTCAAGTTTCATTTGAACAATTCATAAATCCAAGAGAGAAGAATGGAAAATAGTCGGCAGTTTTTTCAGTGTCAATCAAAATTTGTGATTCAATTACTTCTTACAAGGCTAGACAAATAACCTAGTAAATTTATTTCCTTACGCATAGAATTATAATGGTTCATGAACATGGTAATTTGGGGATGAATCGTGGGATGGGATGGAATAGCAACAATCAATCTGTTTGAGATGAAAATTGTAATCTTATATTGGATATAAAAGGCTATGAAAAATATTCATCTCTTTCATAACCTTCATCATTTTCTTTCCTTTTCTTTGCTTTCCTCTCCTCTCAAAAGAATGATATGCAGCTCAGCCACTTCCAAAAATGAATGTGATGAACGACATCACCGCGCCAATAATTTCATCGTGAATCGTGATTAAACATCTGACCATCATAACGTAGTTTGTATATTATCTTAATAATTCTCCTGGTGCAACAAGCTAAGTCAAAGTCTATGATTGCCCTACTCAACGCTCAGGTCCCTGGAAAGATTATGGCGTCGATCATTTGGTCTAAGAACCATCTAAGAACCATCTCTATTCTCTAATGAGAAGCTCTCCCCACATACGGACGGAGTACAGTGGTACACATATCACAAAAATGGAGTACATACACATCATCACACACACCCTAAGGCCTACACCTAAGCTCTGTGTTCAACATCGACTACTATCCACTCTCGCAATCCACTCTCTCTCGTTCCAATCCAACTATGGTTAGTTTGATCATGCTCCCCATCTCGCTCTTGTTTCTGTCCCAGGAATCGTTCCTGTATCTAACCGCTAGATCTAGGTACCTTTTCACATCTCACTCCATTCTCCATATCGTAATGCGTGCCTGGGTATGCTCTGATTCGTTCATCTGAGCTACTAGTCTTACTGTATGTCAATAATTAACGCGCAGTGATTGAACCTACGCAATCCGATCAAAAGTCGACATGACATGTATACGGGGTCTGTATGTGAAAATAGATACATATTCCTATAAATATTTTCTTACTTTACCTATCCAATCGTAGGAAATGTCTGTGGTACAGAAGAATAAGATGATATTCGGAAATTATGATATCTGAGCAAATCCGAGCAAATCCGAGCAAATAAACAATATTTTTTTACTTTGTAGTCTGTACCCTTCATATCAATAAGTAGATTCAAAAATCCAGAAAGGTCCGAGGCATGTATATCAATAGAAGATTCCGAAGGGGAAGTCGTCGCAATGCGGAAATTATCATCAGATTTACGGCCTGAGCTTAAGAAACTTTAATTCCTCCCACTAGAACAAATATCAAATAACTCATAGTTTACCCTACTCCCCTACTCTACCCTACCTGACAAGTTCCCTAAAACTTACACGCGGAAACCATCAATTTAACTCAATTCTCCGGTATACACCCCTTACTCACACTTACATGCTTAACTTACTTAACTCACACTTGGGACAGGAACCGGCCGAGCGAGCGAGCCCCAAGCTAGAAAGTCCTCAAGCTAGAACACATACCCATAATCGACCCCAAACCCATTAAAGAGAAGTAAGCAAAATGCCAAGAACACCAGCGCTACCAACTCCCAACTACAAGCTTGATAATAAAATTACCATCAAGTCTTTTATGCATACCAAGTAGAGGATTCAATCTTGTACTCGAAAATTGATGTTTTTCTCTTGTCTGTGAGCCGCAGAAACATACAAAGCGTAAATATCTCTCTAATTTGATCTTGGTCGAGATCTTTTTAATTACCGGCGGTGTGATTTATTGAAAAGTATCTTTCTCAGTATCGATTCTATCTATCTACCGATATACGCCCTCATAGATACGATTCAGACAAGAGGGCGGATTTTCGTCTGAACCTGTCTCGATCTTTCTTTCACGAGTAAATGAGTGAGTGAGTGAGTGAGTGAGAGTTTCATCTACTATCTATCCATCCTAACTTCAATGGTCAATCACCTCAACAGACTAAAAGAAATGCTATGATATTCCTTTCTCTCATTGTCGAGCTTCAACTTTTCAATCATCTGGATACATACATACATAACTTCGTAAAGACTACTCAATCCAGCTAGCCTAGCTACACATACAGGAATGCAGATCAAAGATACACATCTACATACCTACACAAAACTACACACAAGACCACACACTCCTCTTCCCCGTTCATGGACATGGCGTCATATACAGTGTTTCATCTTCCGCACATCACAGTTCCAGTTCCACATTCCATCCATTCATCCTTATGTATTCCAAATATCACAGTATCCGTACATAGTATTCATAGCCAGCTCTCCAAAATGTACGCCATGTGCATTGTGTATGTACCTATGTATATATTGTGATACAAAGGGAACATTCTTCAATCCTTCCATCCACACACACAACACTACAACTAGAAATCCGATACCAATACATTCCTTTCTTCTTTTCTTCATGTTACCATGATTTTTTTGTTTCGATTTCAGCTCTTCTCCTCTCTCTCTAAATACACAATCAAAATCCACAATGAAACGAAACAAATCCGCCTCCTTCCTCCCCTCTCCCCTCCTCCCGTGCATACTCCCAAACTCCAAAGTCCAAGCACACCCATCCAATTTCCAAACACGAAGGGGAGCTCCTTGTAACGTATCCATTTGTTTCTCTTCTCGGATTCCTAGATTCCTATGTTCCCAGCTGTGTAGTTTTCGCGGCTGGGTTTTTTGGGTTTGCTGAGGTGTGTGTGATGTATATTATATCATTAATAATAATAGAAGAGACAAAAAAAATGATCTCGTATTGTAACTTGTGAGTATAGTATAGTAGTACTGTACTCGGACTGTAGAATGGGGTTTAGTTTGCTTTATTCTGATATGTTTGTATATATGTACATGTGTATATATAAAAATTAATGATCTGATCTGATCTACTCAATCGCCTGATCGATACATGGTCCTTATTCTTATTCTCATTCTCAACATCATACCTACCTACCTGTCTACTATTTCCCTATCCAACCAATTCTATTCCACAGTACATCATTCATTGCGCAAGCCGAGTTACAAAAACATTTATTAATCCTCTATTTATCTATTCATTTATTCTCACGTAACACACCCATACATCACAAACTCGGCACCGTACCAAAATTCTCTTTCTCTTGGCCTATATCCATATCCTCCTCCCCCTTCTCCACCCACTTCCCACAGACTAACTACCACTTGTTTCAGAAAATGAAAGAAAGAAAGAAATTTTCAGATGAGATTTATTATGAGATTCATGATGAGATGTACGTAGTGTGTTCATCCGATCTATCTTTATCTATCTCAAACCGAATTTCTATATCGTGTCTTCTCAATGAAAAGTTTTTATATTCGTTTCGTTCGTTCGTCTCATGTTTTTCTTTTCTGTGCTTCTTTTTGCTTCTCTTGTCTTGTCTTTTCTTGGTATTTGAGTAATTTGCATGATATGGATGCCATGCTATTGCATGATATAGGAGCTGTATGCTTACTCTATGGAACACAAAATATGAGATACATAGTGAATATCCTTCCAATGTGAATAGAAATACTAAACCCTATTTCTCTTTATTCGCTTCAGCTTTTGTATATATATCAAGCTATGAAGATTTGATAATAGTCTACTTTATTTCATAACCATGTTGCTACTATATATTATCATGCTTCTTTACTTCATTATATATATCATGTACATGAATAAACTGCTAACTGTATACACATACCTCCATACCTTCATACCTTCATACCTTCATACCTTCATACCTTCATACCTTCATCCCATTCCCATATCCCATTAACTAACAATAAGGCTAAAACATGCCATTATTTCTACATACCTTCCCCCTCCTGAGAATAAACATAGAATCCCATCATATATTTATAATCCATTACTCACAAGCTAGGTACTTTACTTTACTGCACAATATCGCACTTCTACAACTCCAATTCCAAGTTCTAATTCCAAGTTCCAATACTTTCTCGAGTTTCCCATGTGCTTGCTTGCTCTCCTATCATTTCATAGACACTATTTCGGAGTATCAATGCGATTCCTATGAGTATCATCATGTTCATTACATACAAAGTACATACTTGTCTAGATTACCTAGATTACAGTACATAGTAATTTAATCCACGATACTCGCTCAGGTCACTCATCTCTCTTTCGTTTTCGTTTTTTTTAAAAGGGCGCTCATCGATCTCCTTCCTATCTCATATAATACCCAACGCACGTAGACGGATAACAAGACAGTATACACTCTCGTAGAAACTCTCCGTGAAAACTGCATAGAAATTGCTCAAAGAAACTCTCCATCGAAACTCTTCTACCTAGTACCTAGTACCCTCACCTCTGCTTAATACCTCAACTCAAACCAAACACGAACACAGACTTCCACTCATCCCCCCTGCCATTCCTTCTCAAAATCCCATATTCCAACCCAACTAATTTCAATAGAATCAATACTAATCTCAACAACACCGTAATATCATTCACATTCTCATTCTCATATACACATACAATCCATTCACACCCATCATACCCATCACACTCATCAAGCAAACTCAACATCTCCTCTCTTCACTCACCACCCCCAAAATTCAAACATCACAAAAAAAGAAAGATAGAATCCCATAAATCTCATAACCTTCTAGAAAATGTATAAGAACACTAGGGACTTACCTATTGCTCCGTCTCTCCTCCTGCTCACAGAATGCATTTCTCTGTATAGAAAGCGCGTATACTATTCTACTCTATCTTCTACTTATCCTTCTACCTCCTTCCAATCCTATACACAACAACAATATCTTTTTTCTCACGCCTCACTCCTCATTCCTCCCCCATCCACCCATACATCCGCATATCCATCCATCCCTCCTCATCACCTAACATACCGTCACAAGAATCTTTACTGGATCATGTATACCATATATACCGAACAACCCAAATCGATCCGATTAACTAGATCTAGTTTAAAAAAATTGATATCCATGTACATATCACATGAAGATGGATTTGATATGCGCTATGAATAGTCAGGCTGTATATCGGGGTTCTTGTACGTGGGTATTGTATGGTTATGTAGTCATTTTTTCTAAAAAATATGGTATGATGTGAGATGGTGTGGAATGGGATGAAATGATATGGGATGTAGAATGTAAAAGCTGGGCTAGACATTTCACATGTGGTAGGAGGTGGGAGAGATAGTGTAGTGTTATTATATTGTGTTGTATTCTATTATGTTGCATTACTAGATGATTATAGCCATGCTATGGTTTGTAGTAAGGATAATATGTGTATGTTGAAGTAAAGGCATGTATGTTTGATATGCAGCAAAGACTTTTCTAGATTAGAGAATGAAGAAAACGGATGTGAAGACGGGAATGAAGTCAGAGTTCCCAGTCATGTAGTTTGGATCAAGAGATGAGATAAATAGCTACAACCTCCTAAATTCATATTGGATTCCAAAATAAAAGATCATATAAGTTTCATTATCAAACCATAATCCAGACTACAAGGAACTTTGTCTGTACTGCAAATGAGGTGTATGCCCCACCGGGGAACAATGATGCATCTTGACGTGCTTCAATGCTGCAGCAATATTTGCAGGATCGGGGTTGTGGTTGGAAGAGGCAAGGAATATGTGCATTTACGTATAGGGTATCCATTCATGTGGATATGAAGTTGACGATGGAGTGAGTGCCTAAATTGAAGTCATAATCTAGAACCCGTAACCCGTAAAAAGTGAAGAAGAGACTTGGAATTACTTGGTTTGATGTAACCTTGACATGCAATCCGACGTGTTTGGGTCTTCAAATGCTTAGCCAGAGATATTCTTGTAGAGACATTGGTTGGATAAAAACGGATGATTAAGAGGTATGTCTCCGCTCGACATAAGTGTGGTAGCGCAGCCAAGGTGTCAACATCTTAGATCGCAGATGTTTCCAGAACTTTACCTTGGTTCATTAGAATAACTTTTCCGGGTAAGATAAGGAGTATGCTATGCAATTCAAAAACAAACTTTTGACACGAGGAAATTTCAATCATCATTATTCACGGGTAGCCCGCCTAAAAAGATCTTTCGATGTACCGTATGCTATGGTATAATGCGCTTTGGTGGATCTGATGCAAGACTTTCTCAAAATGGAATCTTCAGATCAAAATTATCACATGATCTGGAACTCATGTGAGTGTGACAGCGGCAATGAGAGGGAGAGCTTTGCGAGTAGTTGAATATACCAAGCTGATACCCCTCATTAAAAGCAGGCAATAATCTGCAAGAGTCGCATCAATCATTTTGATTGATCTGATACAAAGGTTATAAAAAACATTGAGTAGAAAGACATCAGGTGTGGTGGTGTCAATGTTGGTATTTTTTCCTATCCGGCCCGACCTGGTTGCCGACGGAGATCTTGTTGTACCCGATAGATCACCCGGAACATCTTGCCCGTATATCATTTACTGGAGTTCATCAAAGGTTTCAGACCTTATTTCGGTTCACGTATATGCTTGTACTTGTTAGGATAACTTGTCCTTGAGATTGATCATTTTTTCAAACCTGACATATCGTTACACTGAAAATATGCGGGATGTCAGATTGTATAGGATCAATCTATGTGGGAAAGAGATTCCCACACACCAAAGTTCCGATTAGTAAATGGTATGCAGTCAGAAACGTACTATGAAGGAGAAGGTAGATTTCCTTTTGGCAAAATATCATAGCATAGCCTTGCTAAAGAAGAAAGTATGATTTTTGGCTTCTCGTCTCCAGAGTTAAAAGTTGTTGCAGATTATACAAATGTTTGTAAAAACATGCCAAGTACAACTTCATGTTTAGGTTTTGGAAGAATCGAGCCGCCATAAGCTAGACGTTATAATTCGTGGGGCCACTGTGAATAAGAGGCTTTATATCTGAATATTGACTGGTTGACTTGACTTCAAAGTCGGATGAGCTGCATCTAGGGGCACCGCTAAAATGATACCGACATGCCGAGACCCTTTGAAAATACCATGAAGGCAAGATGAATGATGAATGATGAATGATCTCCCAATAATTGGCAAAAACCTTATAGCAAATTGATGATTAGTTACTGCTGGATTGTTCCTTCTTATATTTGGTACGAGCAACCTCAATCAGTATCATCCGGAGATCCGATTATGAAACCCTCCGTTTCTCATACATATTTTCCCTTGCATAGGCCGTGGGATGCTTTTTTTGATCTTTTGGAAAGAGCTCGAAATCTGTAGTCCCCCCCCAAGTTTTCCCATGTAAAGTCTGACATCTCATAGGAAGACTCGGGATGAGTTATTGGTAACACTGAGAGAACAGCAAGTATCCCCATGTCCATGCGTGGGGAGAAAAGTAAAAACTTCATTCTAAGGTTAGTCCCTCTCCCCTACATATATCAGAAGTAGCTAAGCTGAGGTGGAATTTCGGCGGTAGATGCGATAAACATCATGAATTACCTTTTTGGAGAACTAGACCTCGATGGATGTGATAGATGTGATAGATGTCGTAGGCTTGATACCGGAAAAGCGGATAGAAGGAGTTTGTAAGGTTGTTATCTAACTATATTGGTATCGAACCTAGGTATGAACATCATATCAAAGATCGGTCTGAAGGTAAGGTGTAAAGTGTAAGATGTAGTGTGCATGTATGATGTATGGCTTGATATTTTGTCTTGGATGAACATCCACTTACATACAGCAAACCCTTGTCGGAGTGAAGACGTGGTTCTTGATACATTCCAAGTTCCATCACAGAAACTACCTAGGTACTGTATCTGGAAGGAATGGGGAAGGGGGGAGGGGGAGGGGGTTAGGAGTCTGGGAGTCTATGAGATTGGGACAGATACCAAAGGCGGAAAACCAAAACCAAAACCAAAACCAAAACCAAAACCAAAACCAAAACCAAAAAAGAGTCTTCCTGCCGTGTCGACCTAGTAAATATCTAGTAGGCACATTACGAGATGGCTTCAATTGCTTACAAGGCTGTTGTGAACTGTGTGTGAGCTTTTCTCTTCTTGAGCCCCACCATTCGTTCGAATATTACCCACCACTGGAAACTTTTGAAATCTTCCCCCGCAGCAACCGTTGATCTAAAAATTTATATAAAGCCATTCACGCTCTTTCACCTTTCGAAACTTCTAGTTTTCTTTCTACGATCTTCTTTCCACATGTCATATATATTCTCACGTTTGAGATTATCAACTACAAGAATTCCAACTCAAGCCAAATTTCAATATAGAAACTTTTCTCGCACAAACGTCATCATGGGTGTCACAAAGCATATCTTGAAGGAGGGTACTGGTGCAACTCCTAAGAATGGAGATACCGTCACCATTCAATACACTGGATGGTTGAAGGACTCTTCCAAGGGAGACACTCTGGAGACTCAAAAGGGCAACCAGTAAGTTCCTCCCTAAGCTCAATTCGTATTATCATTTACAAGGCAATAATCTTTCTTCTTTGTATACTAACAAACTGACTCACAGATTCGATTCCTCTGTCGGCCGTGGTGCTTTCGTTGTTCAAATCGGCGTCGGCCAAGTCATCAAGGGTATTTTACCCCGCTATCCAATAAAAGTGACGTTGAATGCTTATTGACTTGGTATTAGGTTGGGATGAGGGTGTTACTCAGATGAAGGTCGGTGAGAAGGCTACTTTGGACATTACCCCGTAAGTTATACCTACCAATGGTGTTGTTAAATGGCCTTGCTAATATATCTTCATAGTGATTATGCCTATGGTGCCCGGTAAGATTTTCAACCCCCCCTCTTTCCGATTGTTACTTTTTCCAGAGATCGACGGAACAACTTTTTATCCTCGGAAAAAGACGGGCACACATGATGGATGAACGGCATTGCTGATCTTTATTTCTATAGTGGTTTCCCCCCTGTCATCCCAGCTAACTCAACTCTTCTCTTGTAAGTCTCAAATCAATTTAATACACCAGATCTACAAAGTACTCCACTAACAATATTTGCAGCGACGTTGAGCTCCAAAAGATCAACTAAACACGCGATATTCAAAAGTTTTCGATCATAGACCGCCATTAAGGCGAGAAAGCTCAGGCTCACGAAGAACGAACGAACGAACGAACGAGAGGATGAATACAGATTGGGTGGTGGCATATGTGAGCCGCCCATTAAGTTGAGAATGTATACCACGTTGTTTCTATGAAATCACCATGCACTTGGACTTTGTGATGGTCATCAAACCTATGAATATTACATCAGGAGTGAAATGAATGGTGAACTTAATAAATATGCCTTACAACCAAGGTTCGGATACCACCCCTCATGTATAGCTCGTATAGATTGGTTCAGAATGACGAGGGGCTGTGTATTTGCCTACCTACCTAGGTAGTATGAGTATATGATGCCGTCAGTTCACTCATCAGGCATCACGCATGTCAGGCAGGGTCGATGTCAGCGTTGATGGAGAATAGAGGACTCTTTCAACCAGCCTTATGACTCGAAAATGACATGATTAATGCAAGCCCGACTCATCTACTGAAATAAATGTCCTTGAGATGACATAATTTCCATCACCTACCATTGTTTTACCTCCTAAAATTCTAAAACAGTACAGAATCTTGAAAAGTGCGTTATTCGTAACAATAAAATAGCAATTCCATATACAGCGAGTGTTCTCAAAATATTGTTACTCGAGGACATCCTCATGTGACGATATAATTATTCCCTATCAAATCATGTCCTACTTCGTAGATTCCTACAACAGTAGGTACGAGGTATGCCAGGTCCGGTGTAGTTATGTCATTCTAACTCTAGATGTTTCTATTTGTCAGGTCAGTGCTAGAGCCTCAGTGGCTAGGGAGGTGGTGGATTGTGCGAGGCGAAAGGCATTTGATACTGTAAGCAACCCGCTGCTTCCAATTCCAATTCTTATCAATAAACATTGATCAAAATCATTTAACATTTCATCAATCCATTCTTTTTTGAATCAACAGAAACAACAAACAATAAACTACAGTGAATCCCAATCCTAATCATCGAACATCCAACTTCTTTTCGAGAACGTTATTAGCTCAGTTTCCTCTACCTAGGTAATACTGCACCTCGCAAGGCGATAACCCCACAATATCCAACTACTCACGATCCGAGCCTTAAGTTGGTACATTCTAGTGAGCCAGAAGAATATCACCCATTTTCTGGAATCCTTTATCAAACGCCAACATTCCGTCAACAGTAGATTTAAACGGTGCTGGTAACCTGGGAAAACGTAAACTCTCCAACGCGAATTCTCAGAGGCCAGATAAAAAGATGATGACGGTAAGTGAAAGCTACCCCTCCAAATCAACAGCTATCCTAAAAGCTCGAGCTTCAAGCTCTCTCAAAACATCTTCTTTCTAGTATTGCACAAACTAATATAGTTACTTTCACTAGGCCATACACACAAAAGATAAAGACATGGAGACTAAGATGCAGGTAGATGAGTCGGTGGTTGGCAATAATGAGATCGATGAATCCCTCTACAGCAGACAACTTTACGTTCTAGGACATGAGGCCATGAAGCGTATGGGTGCTTCGAATGTGCTGATTGTGGGACTCAAGGGACTCGGTGTCGAGATTGCAAAGAATATTGCTTTGGCAGGTGTCAAAAGTCTTACTCTCTATGATCCTGCGCCCGCCGCCATCTCCGACCTTTCATCTCAATTCTTTCTACATCCTGAAGATGTTGGGAAGCCAAGAGCGGAAGTGACCGCACCACGCGTTGCTGAGCTAAACGCATATACACCGGTTTCCGTTCACAAGTCATCAAGGTTAGTAATTCATTTTGGCGTCAGGCTAGAATTTTGCTAACTTTAGCTCCCGCAGCTTAACAGAGGACCTCACCCAATTCGATCGATACCAAGTCGTTGTCCTGACCAATACTCCCCTCAAAGACCAAATCATAATTGGTGATTATTTACATAACAAGGGGATTTACCTGGTAGTCGCGGATACATTTGGTCTCTTTGGATCAATCTTTTGCGACTTTGGTGATAAGTTCACTGTTCTTGACCCCACAGGCGAAGCTCCAGTTAGCGGCATTGTTGCTGGGATTGATGAGGAAGGCTTAGTATCCGCCTTGGATGAAACACGACATGGCCTTGAGGATGGGGATTACGTTACTTTCACCGAATTGGAAGGGTTAGAAGCTTTGAACGGTGCAGAGCCTCGAAAGGTAACAGTAAAGGGGCCATACACTTTTTCTATCGGAGATGTTACTGGACTTGGTCAATACAAGAAAGGTGGAATGTACCAACAGGTCAAAATGCCAAAATTCATTGACTTTAAGCCATTGTCTGTTGCTTTGAAGGACCCAGAACATCTTATTTCCGACTATGCAAAATTCGATCGTCCTCAGCAGCTTCATGTCGGTTTCCAGGCTCTTCATGGTTTCCAAGAATCTCAAGGTCGTCTTCCAAAACCGATGAATAAGGAAGACTCCATAGTCATTATCGAGTCTGCTAAGACCTTCATCAAAAATCAAAAGCTGGACATTGAAGTGGATGAGAAGTTGATCGCTGAGTTAAGTTACCAAGCTCAAGGTGATTTGAACCCAATGGCAGCTTTCTTCGGTGGCCTTGCAGCTCAAGAAGTATTGAAGGCTGTTTCTGGGAAATTCCACCCAATCAATCAATGGATGTACTTCGACTCTTTGGAGTCCCTTCCTACCAGTTTCAAACGGACCGAGGAAACATGCAAACCTCTCAATTCTCGATACGATGGTCAAATTGCTGTATTTGGTCAAGAATACCAGGAAAAGCTTTCCAACATCACCCAATTTTTGGTTGGTGCCGGTGCTATTGGTTGCGAAATGTTGAAGAATTGGGCCATGATTGGTTTAGCCACAGGCCCCAAGGGTAAGATCTTTGTCACTGATATGGATTCGATTGAAAAGAGCAATCTCAATCGTCAATTCCTCTTCAGACCTAAAGATGTTGGCAAGTTGAAGAGTGATTGTGCTGCTGAGGCAGTTCAAGCAATGAACCCTGATCTCAAGGGTCATATTGTTACCATGCGTGATCGAGTTGGTCAAGATACCGAACATATCTTCAACGAGCAATTCTGGTATCAACTTGATGGTGTTACTAACGCTCTCGACAATGTTGATGCACGAACTTACGTTGATCGTCGTTGTGTCTTTTTCCGAAAGCCTTTGTTGGAGAGTGGAACTCTTGGTACTAAGTGTAACACACAAGTTGTTCTCCCTCACTTGACCGAGTCATATTCCAGTTCTCAAGATCCTCCCGAGCAATCTTTCCCAATGTGTACACTTCGAAGTTTCCCCAACAAGATTGAACATACCATTGCCTGGTCTCGAGAATTATTCGAATCATACTTTGTCAAGCCAGCAGAAACGGTCAATCTATACCTCACTCAACCAGATTACCTTGATAAAACCTTGAAGCAGGGTGGCCAAGAAAAAGCAACCCTAGAAACGATTCTAGATTTCTTGGTTGAGGATAAGCCATTGTCTGTTGAGGACTGTATCAAATGGGCCCGTCTACAATTCGAAAAGCAATACAATAATAACATTCAACAATTACTGTACAACTTCCCTAAGGATTCAACTACATCAAGCGGTACACCATTTTGGTCTGGACCAAAACGTGCTCCAGATCCATTGAAGTTTGACCCCAAGAACCAATATCATTGGGATTTCGTTGTCGCTGGTGCTAGTCTTCACGCCTTCAACTATGGAATCAACACCACTGGTCTCAACTCAAGCACAGTTCAAAAAGTTCTTGATAACATGATCATCCCCGATTTCTCTCCCAGCTCTTCCGTCAAGATTCAAGCTGATGACAGTGAACCTGTAAGTTTCATTTTTCTCACTACACTATGAAGTATGTCTGACAACCCTAGGATCCAAATGCCGGAAACAGCTCATCTTTCGATGACAGCACGGAGCTTCAAAATCTCATGGATAAGCTTCCATCGCCTAAATCATTGGCTGGTTTGAAACTCTCACCAGTAGAGTTTGAAAAGGATGATGATACAAACCACCACATCGACTTTATCACTGCTGCCAGTAACTTGCGTGCCGAGAATTACAAGATTGAGCTTGCCGATAGACACAAGACAAAGTTTATTGCTGGCAAGATTATTCCTGCTATTGCAACTACTACTGCTCTTGCCACGGGATTGGTAATCATGGAATTTTACAAGATTGTCGATGGTAAAGATGACATTGAGCAATACAAGAATGGCTTCGTCAACTTAGCCTTACCTTTCTTTGGATTCAGTGAACCTATCGCTAGTCCAAAGGCTACATACAAAGGTCACACAGGAGAAGTCTCTATCGACAAACTCTGGGATCGATTTGAGGTTGAAGACATTACTCTTCAAGAACTTATCAATGACTTTTCAAAGAATAAGGGTCTCGATATCACTATGTTGAGTTCAGGTGTTAGTCTCTTGTATGCCAGCTTTTTCCCCAAGGCAAAGTTGGCGGATCGATTGAATTTGAAGCTCAGCGAACTTGTTGAGCTCATTTCTAAGAAGCCTATCCCAAGTCATCAAAAGACGGTGATTTTCGAGATTTGTGTTGAAGATCAAGATGAAGAAGATGTAGAAGTTCCTTACATTATGATGAAGTTGGGCAATTAACGATACAATGAAGATGAAGGGGCATACATTTCATGGGACTAAAATTAGAATAGCACGCGAATTATGAATTTAGCAAATTATAAATATCTTACAAACAAACCATAATGTATTGAATAATGTCAAACCATATCTGAATAACTACGTAGGGGATTATGATTATTACTATGGGATTTTGAGTTTTTCTGATAAATCCATATTGAGGCAACGAAAAGCTCAATTTTGGGTGGGTTATGCCTCTTCCGAAGTACAAGGAGAAATTCTTTGAAAAGTATTATGAAGCTTTCTAAAGGAGGTAGAATACATGCTCTATTTTTTATTGACAAATTCTTGATATTTTTTTGATCAATTTTTGCTTGGTCAGTAATTAAAGAGTCCTGCCTGTGTTGTGTAAACTTAGTAAGTGCTTTGCAGAAGAAATGTAAGCAGGCTCGGCAGATTAGCAAGGATGCACCGATATAGCTCCAATCAATGACAAAGCTCTACCCCGCCATCCATCATCCATCTTCAAGCTTCCCATTCTTCCTTTGTATCACAATATATAAAGGGGGAACAACACCACCTCTCTCCTTTCAATTCAACTCAGTTCATGCTTTCTAGACTTCGTCAGTTATCTGTACAGCTTCCAACCTTTTCAATTTTCCCATTAAGAGGTTTCAGTTCTAGTAAATCTACAAATATGGTTCGTTAGCTTTAAGCTTTAAGCTCTCATGATATAGACATTTACTGACACGAGAAATACATAGGCTGAACAAAAGATCACAAATTGGGTAGCACCTAATGATAAGACGGGAGAATTTAAGAGAGGACAATCTCAATTTCGAAATTTCATTAAGAAAGGAGGAGAATTTCCACCGGAGAAAGGCAGATATCATCTTTATGTAAATATACCCTCCCTGTTTCCCACTTCCACCCATTCGTTTGGGGTCGAGCATTTCCCAACTAATCACAAACCCAATTAGGTATCTTATGCCTGCCCATGGGCTCACCGCGCATTGATTGTGCGCAAACTTAAAGGTCTTGAGGACATCATTCCATATACTAGTGTACATTGGCATATGGCAGAAAAAGGATGGCGATTTGCGACTTCTGAAGATGATGTCACTGGTGAGAATGTTACAGCTTCTCCAGTTGAAGCCCACAAAGGATATACGCATTTGAGAGATATCTATTTCCAAGTCGACCCGGAATATAGTGGGAGATTCACAGTTCCCACTCTTTATGATGTGAAGCAGGGAAAGATTGTTAGTAATGAGAGTAGTGAAATCATTAGGATGTTTTACACAGAGGTAGGTTTGGACTTTTTGTTTTGTTTTCTGAGGAACTTTGGGTAACAGGCACTGACATTGGAATAGTTTGATGACATCATTGCTCCGGAATACAAGAATGTCGATCTCTTTCCTGCCAATCTCCAGAAAGAAATCAAAGCCACCAATGAATGGACATACAATGATATTAACAATGGAGTCTATAGATCTGGCTTCGCCACTAAGCAAGAAGCATACGAGAAGGCTGTTATTCAACTCTTTGCATCCTTGGATCGGGTTGAGAAACATTTGAGTGAGAATGAGGGACCGTATTATTATGGAAAGAATATTACCGAAGCGGATGTGAGATTGTTTACTACAATTATTCGTTTTGACGTCGTTTACGTGCAACACTTCAAGGTATACATTCACCCAGCTCGGCACTTTGATCAAGCGCGACAATTGCTAATGAGTTGAAAAGACAAACATCCGAGATATTCGATCGGGATACCCATATATCCACAAGTGGTTAAGGAATCTGTATTGGAATGTTCCAGCATTTGGAGAGACCACTGAGTTTACCCACATTAAAAACCATTATACCAAAAGTCACACTCAAGTATGTATCTTTATTTCATCTGGGTAGGCGAATTTCATGCTAACTCAAACACAGATTAATCCATTCAGTATTGCCCCCGTGGGACCTGAACCACCTATTTTGAGAGAAGATGAAGAAGTTCCAGCAGTTAAATGGGCTTTGAGTTTGAGGAAGTGAGTTGGTTAGAGGTAATGCTGTTTCGAGTTCAGGAAGTGGGAACAGATGAAAGGTGTCAGCCTTTAGTGTTGTGGTAATAACTTTATATGGATTATTAACCTCACTTTGTTCGTTAAATTAGCTTGTAATTTTGATTGATATATGAATGCATTTGTCTTGGCTCAAAATTATTTACAGATTCTTGCTTTCATTCCCGGAAAGTTGGTCACATTAACCCTCCTGTTTGATCTTTTGGGGGTAGTCTCCCGGTCCTCCTACACCTATACAGGCTAAAGATCTCAAAGAACGTAACTGGCTTCAGTTATCCGAATCAACCAAACCTTCTACTCCTGAACCATAATATGATATCACGTATCTCGGCCTCTAATGTCCGATTCATATTTTCTCTCCTCATGTCCTCTTCTCCCATTGGTTGATCTCTCTTTTACTGCCCGCTTCTTTTCTCGGGTGGATGTTATTTCGAATCAAGCGGTCTTACACTGCACTAGAGATGAACGCTACTTTCGAGAATCGCTATTGATTTTTCCATTATCCTACCTACTCATTGTGTGGTTCGACTGGGGATATTTGATTTTCGCGAGGTGTACAAGTTCTTGTGGTGAGGAGTAGAGTTATCTTGCTGGAGAGCGAGGGTGATGAGAGTGATGCTTATTGGCTGGGAGAAAGTGAATGTGAGGTAGTGAATGTGAGGAAGTGAATGTATTGAAGATGATTTTGATATGAAAAATTACACGAATCTCCAAGCGAGATATCAGACGTGCCCTCGCGGAGGGTATATTCCATAGTAGTTAGATGTCAATTTCAAGGGAGAGTATTGAATGATATGAAACCATAACAGCATTTATTTCCACAGTAAACCCACGCTACCGTCTATCAAAAGTCATATCTCAATCAATCTATTCCATACCTTCTATATAAACAACCCCCTAGTCCTTGAAAGTTGCAAGAGATTGATACAATCATTTTAGCAACTTGCTTAAATATCTCCCAAGGCTAGGTATGAGTATGAAACTTGAGATCGATATTCAATCGATAGATATTAGATTGTTTCTTGTTAGAGATAATTTTAAGGACTTCTTTGATTTTTGAAATTTGGGGTTTGGAAAGAGATATAAATCGTTGTTTTTTGGGGGAAGGAGGTGGAATATAGACAAAAGACAAAAGATATTGGATTTATTCATACACTAGAAGATCGCATGACGACTTTTCTAGATCGTGGATGAGACTTTCTACAGGTGGGTAGGTATTTGTATCGTCGTACTCTGATGGTATCTTATGTTTAATTAAGTAAGGTTGGTTACATGGCTCCAGACTTCGGGTATTTGCTCGATGGTGCGGTGTAGGAGAGTGTTTTGCGATGAGATGAGATGAGAATTTGGGTACTTCGTAGGATTTTATTGAGATATGAATATGAATATAAGACACAAGCACGCACACAAGTAAATAACTCCACACATACATACCTAGTATGCAACACAATACACCACAATTCACAATTCTATATCCCCACTCACAACAGCTTTTTATCGATTTCTCAAATCGTATATTCGCCTCCTGTATCATGTAATCTCTTGATTCTCTTCTCTTCATTCTCCTTTTCATCTTAGCTAGTATTTGATTCGTAGAATCTGTTTGGTTCGTATTCTTGAGGAATTTACTCTGTAATCTGTTTCCTAGCTCCTCAAAGCCAGACTCCTAACTCCTAATTCCCATCTTCCTCAATCGAGCTCCTCAACATTGCTCTCGCCTCCCCTCCCTCTGCCTCCACTCGGTTCCAAATTCCCACCCACTCTATTCCATTCCTCCTTTATTCTCTTCTGAATGTATCAACTTCCACTTACTCCCCTCAATCCTCTCCCGATCTTCTCTCCGTTAGATCTCCCTCTCTCTCTCTCCATCACCCAATCCTCCTGATATATAATATATCATAAGCGAAAAATCTTCCTATCCCTTCATCTAGTATACAAATCTACCACACAAACCCACCATACAAATTCTCCTCCACTGTGCTTCTCCATCTATCAACATTTACCACCATCACATCACATCATCTACCAACCATACATTTCCAATTTCCAACTTCCAATTTTAAGACACATCCACGGAGTATGCGAGAGATGGTGAAACCCATAACCTTCCTGGGGGAGATTTGGGGCTTAATGGATGACGGATGAGAGGATGAGGGTTACGTGTATGTGAGGAATGCGGGGAGCGAACGTTATCTCATTCATCACATCACATCACGCGAGGCTGATTCTTTTCTTCTCTGTGCACATAGGAATAAACTCAAACTAGTAAGTTTATTCTTCAGAAACATATTTTCTCTGCAGATAGTTTTGAGTTCTGGGTACTGCTTTGGCTCTTTTGATGTTTATATATCCAATAGGTATTAAAGGCCTAGGATATTATTCACCCACTGTTGACATATGTCTGTCTTTGGAAGAGCTTCCTCTATTTCATCGTTGAAAGTGCCAGTCATGCTTCCCTTTCGTGTGCGTTCCATAATATCCATATTCGCGCCAAGAACATAAGGGTAAAAGGAAAACGAATAACCAAAAACATCATTAAAGAAACATTGCTTGCGCCCCAAAATCCATTCTATTCCCATTTTAAGTATGCGCCAACGCTTTGGGTATACCATATAAATACACCAGCTAATACCCAATTACTCCATGCCTTGAACCTTTTATACAATTTCCTTTTTAACCTTCGTCTGTACCCTCACAGTCGGTAAGGCCCACCCCATATATTCCTTCTCAAGGCCCATAGCGATTTCCTTCAAAGTTCTTTCTTCCCTCACGAAACTTTGTTTGAAATCCACCCATATTCTTAATATCTCCTCTGGCTCCATCCTCGGTTCTACAAATTCGAAGTCCTCGTCCAATCTGCCGCATGGCCTTCTTTCCTCTCTAATGATAAGTTTAACCAAGTCGAGGTTCGGAAAAGATCGCATTAAGGTCGCTTTATTGTATGATTCCCAAGGTCTCTTGATTTCTACATCCACATGATCGATTCCAATAGCTTTGACATCATTGAGAAGTTCTGGTGTATTTAAAAAGGTACGAAAGTCGCGAAGGGTTTCATCATATCCCATTGCACGATGCCGAGGAAGGTAAAGAACATCGATGTAAGGATTGAAATAAATTCTTGGTTCGGAAGTCTTTGTTCCGAAAGAAAGTGTATATACACGTAAAGCTTCGGTTCGTGATTCGTGATTAGCTTGGAGGATTGCAGGAGGTGGAGTTATCGAACGACATCGATCGATGGTAGGATCATATCGAACTTCGACGGTACGAGTTGTGCAGGCATATCGCCAGACGAGAATTCGAAGTTCCGGTAAGAGTTTCGGGAAAAGATGGAAATCGTTGAGTGGTTCTTGAGATGGTGAAATCATGGTAGATTGTGGTCTGTAAATCATTCGTAAAACTTGAGGGTCCATTGATGGATTGTTTTTGATATAAGAGGTAAACATATTGAAAAAGAAAAAGTAATAGAAATCTTTTGAAAAGGCTGAATGTGAGGGTATCGTATAGAAAAGAGAGCCTATTACTATTAAATGATTATACGGTCAATCCTGAGCGCTTAAGGGAGAAATATCATTCAGCCTTTAAGTCTTGCAATGTTGTATTAGAAGTGAAGTGAAGTGAAGTAAAGTTGAGATGGAATAGAAGTCGACTGAATGAATATTATACAAGCTTTTACTGAAAACTTCTTGAATTGACACATGCAAGAAGAGACCTCGGAAGGTTAAGGAAGGAAAGATATAAAGTTAAGTGTATGGGAAAGCCTCACTTAGGACAGGAACCCGATCAACAAAATGAAATATGGATATTGTGAGCTGATATTAATCTAGACTTCACTTGATTGATCAACGATGCCCAAGTTCGAAAGAGTCAAACTTCCATCCTAGCAAATACATCGATCGTATCTAGTCGCCAAGACGAAAATGATAGAGATTCTTGATATAAATCACTCGATTAAGGTGTAAGATCAACCACGCGTCACTCAATTTAACCGCATAATGATCTATATTCAGTAAGGGTTGAGGGACCGGCGTATATGAGAAAGGTAAGTGACGTTCCTGTTGTGTTGTTTGTGTCGTTTGTGTGGTGGAATCCTTGTTGGGCAGAAGAAAGTGGTCTGATGTTGGTGGAGATGGATTTATCTTACTAAGAGAGGATTGGTTGATATTATGACTTTTTACATGGTGAAATACTATTTCACACTTCACTGATGAAAGGGAAAAAATCAACAGGGAAAAACCTTTGATAATCAATCAGAATGGGGTGATATTTACGAAATATTTATTTATATAGAGGAAGGCATGATATAATAATAGCTAGGTAATTTAAGAATATAGGAAGATAGGTATAATAAGAAAGTCCTGGTATATATTGATGAGTGTTTGTTGTGAAGTTCACGGGTTCCCTTTACTTGCTTGCTTGCTTACATAAGTAGAAAGTACCAATACGAGTAATCTTCCATGTTCCTCTAATCAACAGAAGGCTGAGATGTAGAACCTCCAGCTACTACGGAGTACCCTACCTAGGTACGTATCAACGGAGAATTCAAGGGGGGAAATTCCGGGAACCCCAGTCTATAATATAATACCTTCTAGCGTCTACTCTGTACAAACTCCCGCATACCGGGTATAACCTTAGCCTCGTGTCGAGCATAGACAAGGCTGTGATCAATACCCCACCAGGGCTACCACCCTAGTTCAAATCTAATAATACTTGTAACTCCTTCAAGAAATATTCCGAGACATTTTATAAGATTAACGAATTTAAACAAAAAATATCAAAATATAAAAAAGGAAATCCAGATATGATGGCGGCTTCAAAAGCTCCTATGCCCTCGGCTTTAACTTTTGAGTTGTTGGCTCGTTGCTCTGTAAGCTATCATTACTTTTCTTTCTCTCATCACCGCTCTCTAATTTCTACAAATATGTTAGACAACAAAAGCAAGAGCCGCCAATTTGACTTTACCTCATGGGCCAGTCCAATTACCCATGTTCATGCCAGTGGCCACACAAGCATCATTAAAAGGGTTGACCCCGCAACAACTTGAGGATACAGGTTGTCGTTTATGCTTGAACAACACCTATCACCTAGGCTTGAAACCAGGGCAGGAAGTTTTAGACAAAGTTGGGGGAGCGCATAAGTTACAAGGATGGAACCACAATATATTAACAGATAGTGGAGGGTAATTTTGTCTACGCATCAACCTACACACCCCTTTTGAAAACTAACATAATGTCGATAGTTTTCAAATGGTCAGTCTCCTAAAATTGGCCAATATCACAGAGGAAGGTGTACGCTTTTTGAGTCCGCATGATGGATCCCCTATGTTACTCACGCCTGAGCATTCAATGTCTCTTCAAAATTCCATAGGAAGCGACATTATTATGCAACTCGATGATGTATTAGTTACTACCTCTCCCGATGCCGAAAGAATGAAAGTAGCAATGGAAAGAAGTGTTAGATGGCTCGATCGATGCATTACCGCACATGCGAATCCGACTACACAAAATCTATTCTGCATTATACAAGGAGGGTTGGATTTAGAGTTGAGGAAAAAATGCTGTGAAGAGATGGTAGCAAGAGGGACACCAGGTATTGCGATAGGTGGGTTAAGTGGTGGTGAAGCCAAGTCAGATTATTGTCGTGTAGTAAATACATGTACAAGTCTCTTGCCAGAAAATAAGCCTAGATATGTGATGGGAATTGGATATCCTGAAGATTTGGTAGTCAGTGTGGCATTAGGTGCAGACATGTTCGATTGTGTATGGCCTACTCGCACAGCACGATTTGGAAACGCAATCACCAAACATGGAGTCCTAAATTTACGACACGCATCTTACGCGAACGATTTTGGACCAGTGGAAGAAGGATGTGGATGCATATGCTGCAGAACAGGAGATGGCGGTCTGGGTATTACCAGAGCATATGTTCACCATTTAGCTGCTAAAGAGACTGTTGGTGCACATTTACTCACCATGCATAATGTTTGGTATCAATTGGAGTTGATGAGAAATGCTAGGAAAGCCATTATTGAAGATAGATATCCCGCTTTCATTAAGAAGTTCTTTGCAGATCTTCATGGTGGTGAGAAATCTAAATATCCAGATTGGGCAGTAGAAGCATTGAGAACAGTTGGTGTTGATCTAATGGAGTAATGAGAGAAGATTTTAGGATTAATAAGAGATGAATAGATACCAATAGTAAAATAGTTTGAAGAGAATTGCTGGGCACTGCATGCAATGACAGTCTGACAAAAAAAAAAAAGAAACAAAACCTACCCCTCCCTAGGTAACTAGAGATATAACTTGAAACAACGGCGTTTCTACGAGCATAAGAAATTGAACTTCAAGATTTTATTATTTCCTTCAGACAATTTCAGATAGATTTCTATCAATATTGAAACTTATTTCATTACTCTTCTCTTGAATTCTCATAAAATAACGATACCGAGGCTGAACCGTTAATTGGCAGGGGTTCGCGATCTGCGCCAATACGCGATTTAGGGATTCTTTGCCGCATATTCCTTCGTCATCGTCATAGCTTCTCTATCTGGAAACTTCGCGACGAGAAGATTGAATTTAGTGAAGGTTCAAGAATTTAAGTGAAGGTCGAGCTTTCGGCTCAACACAATTTCACTTATTCACTCATTTACAATGGCATACTTATCGCCAAATGGTGGCAGAAATGCCAGCCCTTCGCCCGTCCAGTTGCCCTCCTCGACAAGTAACAACGATGCTCCAATATCAAATTCACTGAGACGCCTTTCAATCAGTAACGCTTCTAGAACTGGTCTTCCAATTTCACCTCATACTTCTTCTACAAGAGCTACATCATATGGTGGCCATTCAAATCTCTATCCATCACCAAGTGGTAGAAGCCCCGTGCTTCCAAGCCCCTTACGCCGAAGTTCCAGTACTGCGAGTTTCGACCAACGTCGCTCATCTACTTCACATCTCTCTCGGAAACCGTCTTTAAACTCACTTAACGCTGGAGGTTTAACTCCAAACAAAAATTCAATAAACAGAAGATCATCTACACAATTTGCACATAGGTCACCATCTGTCATGGGTAGTAAATCACTCCTCTCCCAAAGGGAGGAAGAAATGCGTGAACCCTCACCGCGGCATACTGCAGCATCCATCGCAAGTTCGCATTTCAAGTCGGAATTGGATTTACAAGATATGAATGATGGTTCAAGATCTGCAGAGACTATTGTTATACTTCACGACTCCGTTTATGGACATCGCTTTTCCCGACCCAAAACTTCTAGAACTGGTTTGAGTACAATTGTCGAAAGACCCGAAAGAATTCATGCTAGCATACTTGGATTGTCTGTGGCATATGTGCGACTGGGCGAAAGACACTCCGAAGGTCGCTATCCACTTCATCCTGGTATGGAAGCTTCTGCGGTACCTAGTACACCCTTTCGCATACGCAAAACTACTCGCCGAATGTCTTTATCCTCGCAAGCGATCACAAATGTACATGGAGTAAAGTGGATGGAGGAGTTAAAGATTATGTGTGATAATGCAGAAGCCAAGCTCGCTATGAATGGAAAAGAATTGGCTAGGCCTGAGATGAATCGAGGTACAAATGAAGCACCTCCTTCAAAGTTTCACGAGGGTGATCTCTATCTGTGTTCGGAGTCTTTGGACGCTATGGAGGGTGCGCTGGGTGCTGTATGTGAGGGTGTTGACGCTGTGTTTGAAGGCTCTTCTACCGGATTAGGACCACACCGAACTTTTATTGCGATAAGACCTCCTGGACATCATTGTTCAGCTAGTTATCCTTCTGGATTCTGTTGGCTGAATAACGTTCATGTTGGTATCTCACACGCTTCGCTCACTCACGGCTTAACTCATGCGGCTATCATCGATTTTGATCTTCATCATGGAGATGGATCTCAAGCAATTGCTTGGGAACATAACGCTCGTGCTAATGGCTTGGCTAAGAATGCATTACCGTGGAAGAAGACTTCGATTGGATATTTCAGTCTCCATGATATTAATTCCTACCCATGTGAGATGGGTGACGAGGAGAAAGTCAAGAATGCTAGTCTTTGTATTGAAAATGCGCATGGACAAAATATTTGGAATGTTCACTTACAACCATGGAAAACTGAAGAAGGATTCTGGGAGCTATATGAATCAAAGTATTCAGTACTACTCGAGAAGACACGAAACTTTTTACGCACACAATACGAGCGGCTTCAAACATCACCCAATGGACCAAAGCCAAAAGCTGCAATTTTCTTATCGGCTGGTTTCGACGCCAGTGAGTGGGAGAGTTCTGGCATGCAACGTCATAAAGTTAACGTTCCAACCGAATTTTATGCTCGTCTGACCCGAGATGTTGTAAAACTTGCAGCTGAGGAAGGTACAGGGGTAGACGGAAGGATCATTAGTGTTCTTGAGGGTGGTTACAGTGATCGTGCTTTGTGTACTGGGGTTTTGAGTCATCTTAGTGGTTTGTCAGGAAGTGATCCTGTAGCTCACACCGAAAAGGCATTCACAGGTCTAAACTTTGAAATGGGACAGAGACTTGGTGTAGATCCGTTGAGCCCTGGACCGCCATCTCCTTATGGTTTCATGCCATATGATCCGTTATGGTGGTCTCAAGGTCGACTGGAACAACTTGATGCTGCTATGAATAGTGCACCAGTCCCCGAGGAGCCGAAAATTCAAAAACCTGCAGGACCTCCAGGAAATTTTGCATCTCCTACACAATCCTTCATTGCTAAAGTCGTCAATACTCCTACGGCGCAACGTAGTGTATCAACGATGGGTATGAGAAATGGAGTGCCAGTCCCGAGATCTTCACCTCCTAGACCACCTACTCCTCCACCACCCGATGTTCATTGGACAGTTGCAGCTCATGAATTGAGTAAATTGCTTATTCCAACTGATAGACAGACAAAGAGTTGTCAATGGGAAGATCTTGCTGCCGAAGCTACAAAAGCAAGAAAAGAACGCCAATCATTAGCAAATCCCGAAGGCGCCCAACAACCTGCTAATCCGGAACCTGCCAATGCCAGAATGTCTTTACGAACAAGAAAACCTCCACCAAAATTGCTTGATAGTATCGAGAAGGATGAGGTCAAAAAGCCTGCTGCAAAATCAAACCGTCGAAGAACCGTTCCCAGCACCGCCGCTTCACCTGTACACAAAGTATGTAGTTACGTCGTGCCGTATAATTACAAACTAACAATTAATAGGCTCCCCCCGCTCCAAGCACAAGTCAAGCATCCGATACGAATTCTAGTCAGTCAACGCAAAAGTCTGCTCGGAGACTTAGCGTCGCATCTATATCCACTACTGGGGCAATGCCTCCTCCTTCTCGACCGGTACCTGCTGCTAATAGAGCGCCATCACTTCCTCAAAGACCGAGTAGTTCTATGAGTGTACGACCGGGGTCCGCTATGAGTTCTCGTGGACCTCCTCCACCACCTGTCGTTGTAAAGAAAACGAGAGCACCTGCCAAACCTCGAACTGATGCTTCAAAACCAGGTCCAGGTCGACCCCGCAAGAAGTCTCCTCCAATGGCTGGTTCCGATAGTAACATGAAGAATACCATTAGGGCTGTTCCAACTGCGGAAAATAGTAACCAGTCTTCTGACGTTGATAGTCTAACTTCTGGTATGAAGAAAATCAAGATTAGTCTTCTGACTAAAGCACAGAAAGAAGCCAAGGAAGAAGAAACGCATAGGGTAAAGATTGAATCGAGCCAGGAAGATGGGAAAGCATCCCCAAATATGTCAAACGAAACACCGCCTACAACAGCTAATTCTGAGACGACCTACAATCAATCTGCAACTTCCACACCAATAATGAGTATCTCACCTGGACCTTCAACCCCTCAACTATTTGTTCCCCCACATGATTCTGCTCAATTGGAAGAGCCTGAACGAGTTCCCTTGCCGACTAGTTCACCTATCGGTCCTCCCATGGAACAACATGAATCCGGAAATGTTTCGGATCATTTATCAAATTACAGCGCGGACAAATTTGTGCCCTTTCAACCTCAAGGCCCGATTCCAAGCACGATAGCACAACAAGAACCACTTCGATGGTTACCACCGAATACCAACACACCGGCTGCAGTGAACAAATATGATCTTCCAGTATTTACGTCCACCTCCGCCATACCTTTTGCTCCAAATTCCGACGGTGACATTCATAACGAACCATCAAACCCACACGTCGAACAAGATTCATCCCCATCTGAATCTACACAATTAGCTTCCTCGATCTGGGATATTCCTGTTACACCACGGGATCAATAGATTCTTTCTAGGAAACTTTCATTTGTATACATAGTGAACTTAATCGACCTTGGTAAACATACATTCATTCCCATGTTGGTAATAAGCTTGCAGTTTTTCTTTGTTCATGATACCCTTTAGAAGGAAGTGTTAAGGGGAACTGGGGCCGGGAAGGTTTTGATATTTGTACGATTATAGAGACTTTCTAGTAGAGAGCAATTAATTATAATTATCAATGTTTTGTGGCCCATATTGCATGTGAATTTCGATCTCGAGTTGTTAATATAGTAAGAATTTCCGTAATACACTTATTCCTGGAGTTTAATCCAGCTAGAGGCAGTGTATTTGTATCTTTATGAATTTTTTTATTTTATAATGCCAGATCACCCCAGGAACTAGCTAGATATTGTTCCACCCAGAATGGCAATTTGTAGGAGAAAAAAATAGGCGGAACTTGATCACCCCTATAACACTTTTGTGACACTTTGCCTTAGAAGAACTGCGAGAGCAGAGTACAATTTATCCTTAGAATCTATAACTACAGAATAGGAGGCAAAGCGCTTGTAGAGTGTTCTTATATACTAGCTATATGTATGTGATTGTATATATGCGTGGATGTGTATATAAGCGATTGCATTGCGATTGAATGCAATCTGTGATACTACCCCTCTGTCTAAAAAAGCTTGCCCTCAAGCTTTATAATTACTTGTTTAGTATTAGCCATCGGCGATTGTAATCAGGTGTTGATTGTTTATTTGATTGAATAGTGTAGTAATAGATGTGTATATGAATTTTTCTTTTTTTTTTGTAATAGGAAGGTATATAGAAAGCGGAGGAAACCGTTTTGTAGTTTAGCAACAGCTCGAACCCTTCGAAGTATATAGACCTTTCGAATTTCCCTCTTCTTTTGAAACTCTTTTCAATTATTTACCATTTTCATTTTTGTTAACAATATATCTATAATACCATTAAGAAGATATAGCGGCAAGAGCAAATTGTTGCCTATACAACTACAACAATTAGAGTCAGTGCATATGATAATAAATTATTTACCTTTTACTTTGCATTTGCTATATTGATAGGTTTCTTGAATAGCATATAGCACAAAGGGAATCTATTTCTTCTGTTGCACAAGGCAAGCAGCCTATCGCGAAGAAAGCGGATAATAAGGAAGATGAGCTGGCTGCTTCTAATACTAGTGAGAATAATTCTGAGTATAAGGAATCTGTATATAGTAAATCCTATTTTTTATTAAGTCTTTTTTTCGACCTAGTCGATTTATCTGATTAGTACTTTACAAGTGATTTGGAGGATTATATAGATCCTGAAAGTGTTGATCTTCGTATCGCTTAGTTCATATATCTATATCATTATCAATCTTATCAAAATTCAGAGAAGGAATATAACTCTTTTATTAATAGCACTAAAGACTACCCTGCGAAATATATTGATAAGCTTGTAAAGGCTATAGCATTTATAAACGATTTATCGAATAAGGAAAGGGAATTCTCAGAAGATCGAATTCGTTACAAGCTCGAGAAGAACAAGTCTGGATACACTTTTGGCTGTACTAGCAATATAAGAGATTTGACTAGTTCGCCTCAAAAGGGCTCACCCAGGAAGCTACCATTACTACAAGAACAATATGTTCGGAAGAACGATTGGGTTTGTGCTAGTTATATCTGCAACTGTATTTCTGGTAAAGGGGATAGTATTTGCTATCAAATTCCTAGCCAAACATTTAATCAATCTTGTTGTTTGCTTTGCCTAAACGGTAAGCACAAATATAAGTATCTATTTATTAGAGAGACTTGTGATCTTTTTCTGCAGTATCGATTGGCTGTTATTAAGTACAGTAATATGGTAGAGGTACAATCTTATTCTAATGAATTTGTATTAAGCTAATTCTTTCGATTTAGTTTAGTTTGTAAAAGGATTTGAAGAGTCGCATTTCGAAAGAAATGCTTTTTGTTATTTTTGCTTGGGAAGATATAGAATATTGTATAGCCGAGGCTATAAAGCAGGGAGATAAATTAGAGTAGCAATATCAATTAACTTTGATTTAGATAAAAGCAGAGTTCTTAATAGCTTGTGAATAATTAAGGGAGACTAAATACAAGCTTGGTTTAGTTGTTATATATATTACAATTATCTATCGTTTTGTTTTTTGGCTTATAATTATCCTTTGTGTTTTTGTTGTTGCTTTTGGTTAGGGATTCAATTAATATTTTGGTTTAAATCATTCAGTCTTTGCTATTGTACTTTATTTGACTATAATCATTAATATATACAAAGGCTTTCTCTCTAGCTTACTTTAAGCTTACTAAATTAGAAAAAACTTTCTTTATTTAATTTTATTTGGGAATGTAGTTTTTATTTAATCGCTTTTAGTTTTTTATAAGATTATAATTTTCTTTATCAAAGTAATAAATTAAAGAAATTCTTTCGATTTTTGTTATTCATATATTAGTTATTATCTATAAAATCATAATCATTCTTTCCATTTTTATAGAAACAAATCCACTTGGGTAAGTGTGTAGGTGACCCTGGCAGAGAGGGATTCCGTAAATAAAAATCACAAAAATGATATAGGATAGTTTTTAAATCCGAAACAGAATACCAAATAAGATTATTATCAATGTTTAGCTACGATATCCTGTATTTGAACTATTAATATATCTTCTTAATAACAAGAATATATTCTATTTCCTATTCGGTATTATTAGTGATATTAATTGAAAGCAGTAATTCAAGGATTTATCCAGAAAATGGATTATCAATTGCTTTACAAAGTTTGCTAAATAAAAACACTAAATAGACTTTTATAATTAGTAATAAATCTAATCAAAAAGAATCTCCAGTTCAACCAATAATCTTGAATCTTCCCTAAATAGAATAATCCAATTTCTTAAAAAGTTATTGAATCAAAAAGTCTTTTATACTAAACTATATATAATCTCCAATATCGAAATCAACTAATTGGTGATACAAATTAATCAATCAAGATATCTTTTCTTGTATACATAAGATATTCTTTTTTGCTTGATCAAATACTAATTTATTGTATTTAGTATACTCTCTAACATTTATTATATTCAAATTGTCGATAGACATAATTGAATCGGTTTTCCAATCCCAAGAGTTGCAAAGTAAATGACTATATAAAATCTCATATAATGTTTAGCCACCTAGTGATTCATAAGGAAGCATAAACTGAACATAATCCATTATCAATAAAAATTCAAACCAATCATCTTGATAATAGCCTATAAAAAGTCACAAACGCTATTGGAGGTATTGATTATAAATCTCCATCTAACCATCAGTTTGCAGATAGTGAGCAGTTGCCAGCTTGACCTGCATTCCTAAGATATTATTAAATTCTTGTTAGAATTTTAATATAAATTGAGGATCACAATCAGAAATTATAGATTCTGAAGGCCTATAGTATCTATATATATAATATAAATACAAGCAGACTTGATCTCTTGAATCGATCGACTTGTAACAAGATATTGAGATCGCTTGTTTAATCAATCGATTGATAATAACAAATATATTATTATAACTATATTTATCTTTATTGAAATTATAATAATCCATAATAACATATTGCTATACTCGCATTAGAATAAACAGAAAATAGAGAAGATTGGGGATGCAATCTCTTGGGATAAAGCCGCATTTGTATTTGTAATAGTTCCATATATATTGATCTATAATAGTAATCATATATTTCCAATAATATTGTTTTACCAAAAAAGCGAACATTTTCTTTATACTAGGATGTACAATAGAGATAGAGTTGTAAACTTTGTGAATCAAATAGGTTTGTAGATTGTTAATATCCGGAATATATAAGCAATCATAATAAAGCAAGAATCCTTTCTTGAAAGTAAAATACTTATATACTTTGCTTGTTTATACACATAAAGCTTCCAAACTCGGATAGAACTTGTTTGTTTTAATAATACGATTGATAATATCAAAAAGTAGAGAAATCGCATATAAATCGATATTTGTAACAATATCAGGATTCTGTCACAAAAATTTGTATATAATCTTGATATCAATCTGATCATCTTTTATAAACTATTACAAGCGATTCTTTTTTTAATATTATTTTGTTGATTCAATTTATTAGTACAACATATAAGCACATTTGCAAAGAAATTATTCTTTCTAGAGTGATATATAATAATGAAATCATAATCAGCAAATAATTCTATTTATTATATTTAATAAGTATTCAATTATTTAATTGATATAAAATATTCAAGTACTTTATAATTAGTATATACCTTAATTTGATATAGTAAACTAGCAAGTTCGGTTTTTCAGTATCCTAATGATTAAATGATTATTAGTATCTCTTTATTATAAATCTTGTAATTTAGTTTAACAGCAATTATTGTTTTCGAGAAATAGGTAACTAATAATTATTTATTATTGTACTTCTGAAAAAGCACACTAGCGACTACGCTATTGGATATATCAGTTTCAAGTATACAAGGTAATATATAGTTATAATATTGTAGGAGAGAAGTAAAGATGAGTTTATCTTTGAGAATATCGAAAGTGATCTAGTAGATTTTATTGAAGTAGAATTTGATATTCGCTTTTATAAGCTTATTGAAAGGTTTTGCTATTATACTGTAATCCTTAATAAATCAGCAATAAAAATTACAAAAGCCTAAAAACAATTAAACACTTTTCACAGTAATAGGATATATCCAACTAGCAATTACTTTAATCTTCTCTGAATCGATCTATATACTCTCAATTGAAATAATAAAATCTAAATACTTAATACACTTGATATTGAATTCACATTTTTTGAGATCTACCTAAAGATCAACTGCTTCAAATCGTTTGTGTTGGAACACGTGACTGAGAACGTGACATATTGGGTCACGTTCTACCCCACACACGAAGTGCGTAGGTGGGGGTAATGTGTATATAGATTAGCA